>JAESVK010016909.1:2348-35720 GCA_017140935.1 Hamamelis virginiana | reverse complement strand
ATTTATATGCAACCAAAGAGTGGTTTAAAACCCAAAAAATAAAAGAATAAAAAAGAATGTAAATGACCTAATATGCAACCTAGTATGATATGCTAATTTATCCCATACAATATGCTTGAAAACAACACTTTATTCATAAGAAATAAACACAAGGGTAGAGTCTTACCTTTTGTATGCTCCCTCAAACATAATTGATATTTTTAAGCACACTTTAAAAAATGAAAATAAACTAACCAACCTAATATGAACAATACAAATCCATCCTAAAAATACTAGCATGTGATTATTTTGCATAAACTAACCTAACATGATTATTAACCTAAAAGACTTAAACATGCATGAACCTAATCCTAAATATCCAATCCTAATATGGTATGACTAAAGAAGAATGGAAGAAGAGAAACATGCATACATATTATAAAAATAATTCCTAAAGAAACAATAAACTAGCCTATCATGCATACTAAAGAAATATGGAACCTAAACTATGCATGCTAACAATGAACTATATCTTATGCATGAATACTAACAATGAACTAAATCCTATTCATACTAAGAAAATAAAAACCTAACCTAGCATGATTAAAGAAGAAGAAGAAGAATAAGAATAAGAAGAAGAAGAAGAAGAAAAACAAAACTTTAAACTATAAGCTACTAACCTCTTTCTTTGCCTCCTTCCCTCTTGCTCCAAGCCTTCTCCTCAAGCTCCAAGGACTCCAAGGACCTCAAGGACTTTAAAACTTAAGCTAGAGTGCTATGGGGGAAGCTTGTGCAATTACTCAAGCCTCTACTCTCCAAGCTAGCTCTCTAAAGCTTATTCTGTGTGTTAAAACTGATTTCAAGGCCCTCTATTTATAGGGAGGCCTGAGTTTGATCAATGGCTGAGTTTAAATCTCTTAGGAGTGATCCAATGGCTCAAAACCAGTCTTCCAAGGTGTTTGAACTCATCCCAAAGTCCCCATGGCCGAATTGGACACATGGCAGGGCTTGGAAGAGTCCTGGCAGGAAAAAAACTCTGAAATATGCAATTATTGGCTAAAAGGATCGAGGACCATCCACCTTGATGGACGGTTAGCCGTCCTTGATGGACGGTTGGCCGTCCCTTGATGGACGGTCTTCCATCCCCCATGCCAATTTTGGCCCATGTGGGACTTTCTCAGTCCATTTTGGTCCGGTTTCGGCTTTTTCTCTGCTTTTTGGGTCCGTTTTAAGTCCAAATTTGACGATTCAAGCATCGAAACGATCGTAATTCGATTCTCCATGTTTTAAGAAGTGTTTGAAGTGAAAATTCATTGACTAAAGTCAAAGTTTTAGGGAAAAGTCGACCGATTAGCTGTTTAGGGCCTGCCGGGCCCAAATTAGGGTTTTGAAATCTGCTAACCGATTGTTTTCGAAATCATTTCTTTTTCTTGAAACAAGTTTTAAAATGTTTTAGGAAAGTTTTTTGAAGCCTTT
Organism: Hamamelis virginiana; assembly: GCA_017140935.1. Taxonomy (NCBI): domain Eukaryota; kingdom Viridiplantae; phylum Streptophyta; class Magnoliopsida; order Saxifragales; family Hamamelidaceae; genus Hamamelis; species Hamamelis virginiana. The sequence goes on along the minus strand of JAESVK010016909.1, from coordinate 34,265 downwards.
GAAGGCTTTGGTTTGATAAAAATATCGAATCCTGGTCGCTTCCGGTCGAAACCCTAATCTGGGTTTAAAAGGGCCTTTTGAGCCTTAAGAGCCAATCATGAGCCAGAAGGCTCCACAGATCTTGCCACTGATCAATTTAGCTACCAAACACACTTTAAATATCTATGCCAAAGTCTCGAGACCATTCGAGACAAGATAGATACTTTAAATATCTATGCCAAAGCCTTCAATCACAAAAGGCTTTATTTTCTATCAAGCCTGGCTCAGAATGCCATGGAATTTGTCAGGGATGTTTCTAGACTCTCTAAAAACTAAATGCAAAAAGAACCGACTTAATCTGACCTAAAAACCTACATGCGATAATGACCTCTATCTAACTACTCACAAGGGTAAAACTGGGAACTTAGGGTTTTGACACCCTATTTCATTTCTAAACACATGCAACCATTCATGACCATACTCATGGTCAAAAATGGATGTCTACAGAAGCCCCTCGTTGATGTTTATGGCTTCGCCAGTGAATATCAACGAAAAAAAAAGACATCCCATTTTTGCCACAACAAAATAAGGATAATCGAACCAAATACTTACCATTAAAAACATCTTGAAAGCTTCGCTTCAAATTCTCTTTTCCTAGAAGTCTCACTTCTAGTTATCTCAAGGATTTTCAATCCTTTTGGAAATTTCATTTCCAATTCTCATTAAACTCAGCAGTCTTCGACTGTCCTAAAAATTTCATTTCCAGTCATCTCAAGGATTTTCAATCTTTTTGGAAATTTCATTTCCAAATATCATATCATTTTGAGAGTTTTCAACTCAATCTAGAAATTTCATTTCTAATTATCTCAAGGATTTTCAATCCTTTTGGAAATTTCATTTCCAATCATCATAAAACTTTGAGAGTTTTCAACTCAACCTAGAAATTTCATTTCTAATTATCTCAAGGATTTTCAATCCTTTTGGAAATTTCATTTCCAACCATCATATCATATCTTAACATCATTGATGTCATTATCATATACATTTCATGTATATTTCATCAATAACTCATGCATTTCACAAAATCTTATGGGTTTGGGCCTCTAAAATGGACTTTTCTCATTAGCCACCCTTCATGGGCTTACTCATCTTTACAATCCCCTTCATGGGTCTTATAATCTCATCATATCAAATATATTCATAATCATATATTTCATGATTACAAACTTGTTTACACAATCTTTTTACTCATTCATTTCTAAATCTCATGGTTTTCAACCAAAAACTCATCATTTCATGTGAGCTTTCCTATTCACAATTGCTCAAATCTCATCTTTGTATGCATCAATTCCTCTTTATTTCTTATCAACTCATCAAATATCATTCAATCTCAATCAAATGTATTTTCCTAAATAAAAAATTGAAAGGAAATGAGTTAAAATAAATAACTTTCATTCCACTCTTTCAATCACCAACAATTTCATTCTTTCACCAATCTCACCCAAACTTTGGGTTTGCAGGCTTCGAGCTAGCCTTCACAGGAGCGCCATGGATCGAGAGGGGATCACGAGGCGTCGGGTTCACAGGGAACAAGGAAATCATCCCGGCAGAGATGATTTTGTACTATTAGGCCGGCCTATAGGAGGCCTGCTTAGGGTTTTTTATGTAATTTTTCTCTATGTATGCACTAAAAACCCTGATTTGGCATGTAATTATATCCTAATGAGAATACAAATATGTTTCAATTGCTTTTTTTGTTCAATTTTAACCCAAAAATAGGTCAAAACTGACGAAAATTGAGTGAAAAGTCAAATCGGGCGTCAAAAGGTCTCAAAAAAATCAAAATTAGGCAAAATTTGGCCGTCCCTAGGGGACGGTTGGCCGTCCTTTGGGGGATGGTCATTGAACCTAGTTCCCATTTTTTGACTATTTTGACGTTTTTTTGACCTTTTGAGTGTTCTACTTCGCCTCTAACTTGATTTCTTTGCCAAAAAGCTATAAAAACACACCTCTATGCTCACTTTCATCACATTAAACACAATGGAAGCTCTTAAGTTAATCATCAACCTATTCGTAGCAAGAATGCGGGCAGAATACAAGAAGGTGTTCGCACGATTCGGCTTGACTTTGTGGTTCTTTCTCTGTCATGTAAAGCTTGAAGACAAGCTTCTCAACTCTGTGATCCACTTTTGGGACTCTGATCTTCATGTATTCCGCTTCAACTATGAAGAGGTATGTCCTTTATTTGAAGAGTTTTGTGCCTTATCGAATATCTCTGTTAATGGTCCTTTCTTCTTTCCTACCATCTGTCGAGGTTATTTCCAAACCTTTTCTTCTCTCTTTGAACTCTCGCCTAGGGAAGCTTCTTCATATATCCATAAAAACTTCATTGATCTTCTCAAACTAGCTTCATTTTTCTTGAGGGAAGGGGGAAAACTGTAACGTCCCAACCTAACAACCGTACCGACCCTTCCGGATAGGTCAACACGTGTCAAGACAGAGGTACAACCTGACCTGCTCATTTATATATCCTTATGAGAGACAAGAAATATAGACATAATTGACAATATGAAATGTTATGCTCATACAAATGTCCCAAACGTCTTATACAATAATAATAAATCAAATTATAATAATGCCAACATCCCTGGCAAGTAGGCTATGCCACAAACAGTGGCAAATCCCAAAATAATAAAAAAAAAATATAAATATTACACATCTCAATAATATGCAGGTCCAATGCAGAAATCTATCATGCAGTCGTCTAACAACCTTCGAACAGAGGCTTGCCCCAAATCAATGATGCAGTCTCCAAGTCAACCAGTAATCTGCTGCATAAAAGCAGGGGTGAGCTTCTACTTGCTCAGTATGAATAAGATAACCTCTACAAATAACAATAATACAGTGATACATGGAATATTTTAAATAGACGTAGTTTCTATAACGTTTATAAAACAGTAGATAACGCAGTTATAAACTTGTGTGGTCTTTCAGTGAAAAACTTAAGTCAAGTAGTTCTATATTCAGTTCATAAATCAACCAGAGAAAAATAGTGAGTTAAGCTCAGTTATAAACACAGTATAATGCCCATAATTTCAAAGACTAGGCTCATAGAATGTATATCAGGACGTTGTTCTCAGGCTAAAGAGCCTCCGGCACAATGATAGCCAAAACCACGTTGTTCTCAGGTCCCCGGCACAACGGCAGCCAAAATCACGCTGTTCTCAGGTCCCCGGCACAACGGCAGCCAATACCTCGTTGTTCTCAGACCCCCGGCACAACAACAGCCAAAACCTCTCGAGAGAAACCGATCAGTTGCTTAACAGCCAACTGTCGAATAAGAATATATATACATATAATACCCCTGTATACCAACCGAGCCTAAACCATGCATAACAGCACGATAAAATAAATCATTTTCAAATGGGCAAGAGAAGCAATAAGAATGTACTTTTAAACCAATTTCCAAAGCCAGCAGGTAAAGTTACAATATGTGGCATATATTAAAGTATCGAGCGTTATTTCAAAACAATCATAACCATTATCCAAAAACAGGAGTGAAATAGATAAACCATATGCCATCATCTTATATACAAAATAACCCTCAAGACACGTCATATTCAAATACACATATATATATATATATATTCACTTTTGTACCCTGGTTGATTTCCATTTCAAAATATTCAATCCAACCCAAAAGTCAAGGGAACAGTTGTAAGAAAATCTCAACATCTTTCTTTTATATAGATATATCTAGAAAATCAGGCATATGAGCTTTAGACCAAGTATTTATATTGTGTAGATATAAACAGTTATCACTATATTCCCTTATCAAGTGTTTCCATAAAACCTGCATTCGGAAAGCCTGTTCCCCAGTTTTATATACACATACACATAATACCCAGTTCTAAGTAGTTTGCCAGGAAATATAGACAAGTTCTCAAAACGTTTCATTTCTGTGCCTTAGTTCTCATTTCATAAACATGCCACACAATTCAATAGTCTTTAAACTAGTATATTACATGTATCTATTTAACAAGATAATAATCCGTAAGGTTCTCAAACATTTGTAAGTTATACCATTCTCAAATGTGTTTAACATCTATGTTCATGTAGTTCTCAAAAACAGTTGTAAAACAGACATATTATCATTACAGTAAGAGGTTACTTATCCCTACCTCAATGTAGATGTGTTTTCCAACCCTTTGTGGCTCCACGAGCAAATGCAATGCTCATTCACCCAATGCAAGAGGTCCTCCAAAGGACCTAATCAACACTGAGAACAAACAATAATGTAAGCAAGGTAACTCAAAAGGAAGTACAAGCATCCACGGTTTCAAAAGTAAATCAAAACGATTCTCAAAACTGCTCACTCACGACTCTAAGGATTCAAAACCCCAAAATGCCAAAACCCAAGACTTTAAAAACTTCTAAGACATATACCCAAGTGTGCCAAGATACCTCACATTGAATCCCACGGCCGAAAGTAAAGTGAAATAGGAGTTATAGGCCAAAGAAAACAATGTGATCACAAAAGGGTAGAATTAGTATTATTAAAATACCTCTCTCTCAAGAAATATTTTGACCCTTAAACTCCTAAATTCAAATACTAGATTTCGCAAGCTTTTCATGCATATAAAATATGCCCAAAACGGAGTTCAAATGAAAGAGTTATGAGCAAAAGGAGTTCAAGAGAAAAACATAAAAAGACTTAAGATTTGCACATTTCCTCTCCATTACCGATAATGGTATAGACCATTATCGGTAATGGTCTCCCTTGCTGCACAAACACAAACAACAGTGGGTAAAAACTTCCATTTTTAACCCTCTAAGGTCTTCTAAACTTCGATTTCAAGACTTCACAACTCAAAACTACCCATTAGCAACTTTAAATATTTGAGATCAAACAATATTTGAATGAAAGAAAGGACCAAATCCCACGGTTGAAATCTTGGACATAAGTGCAGAAATCAAAACCCCAAATTTCTTAAATCCAAAACCCAACTCAGCCATGTAAAACTCGAAGTAGACCATCCCATATGCTAAATCAGTACATGCGAGCTTTAAATATATGGAAACTATCATTTTAAACTCATGTATGCATGAAACCTACTATGAGATAAAGGATTAGAGTTTTAAAAACCCAAAAACAGAGTTTAGAAGTTTAAAAGCCTTCATAATCACAACTCTAGCCACTATTAGTTTAGATTAACTTTGAACCATCATTTAAAAAACTCTAAATTAGCTTGAAATACACATATCCAAAACTTAAAATTTATAAAACCCAAACCCCAAGCTCAAACTCGAGCAGCCACTGATGCAAACCTCCATTGTTGTTCCTCCAAGCTTTCCAAACTTTATTTTAGCAACTCAAAACCTTGTCCCAACATTTATACATGTTTAAAAACATAAAATCTATTATTTTAAACTCAACTCAAAGCTCAAATCAAACAACAATGGCAGCCGCTGAGTATCATCTTCAACTTAGCTTATTAAATTCTAAAAAAATAAACCATTCTCACTGTTTACTCCCCACAAGCAGACGTGAATCAACCCCAAACTCTTTATCTCAGTATGATTTAACCACAAGCAACCATTAAACATAAAAAAAACAGAGGAGTTTTATTTTAAAAAAATATACAAGGTTTGAAAACCCATAAACAATGTTAAACCAAAGTTTTTCCAACCATGGATCCGTCACATGCATGCTTAAAAAAAATTATGTATTTCATTGTTCAAAATCAGATCTGAGAACAGACCTCCACGGCTCATCAAATCATAATCTAAATGAAAATTTTGTATCAAACCAACCGTGCATACAGCCGATTCATATACTACTAGACTTAAAAGGTTGAATCACACCGTTTAAAACCCTCTTTTGAGATAAAACTCATCCTGATTTTAAGATCAAAGTTTAAACCTTACAAATCTCTTTCATAAGCATAAATCCAAGTTAAAACCCCCTTTTTATAAAGCATCAGATGCTACAAAGAAAGGTTCAGACCCAAACCCACGAAATCCAAACTCACACACATGCAACCATAGTTGCAAAACCCTTTTCAAATCAGATTTAAGGGGCATGAAGTCATCACAAAATCAAACACATTTAAACACTATAGTTCGATCAAGACTGAAAACCATGCTTTCAAGCTCCAAGATTCCGAAAATGCAAGAAGAGAGAGAGAAAATCAGATATAAACATACGTGCAGGAAGCTTACCTTTTTGAAGAATTTTGAAAGAACTCCGGCGCTTACTCCGGCAAGATTCCAGCTACCAGTCCGGCAATCTCATCCCAGTGAGGATTCGGCAAGAAGATCCAATAAGGGCCGTGGCTTCACCACCCTTCTCTCGCTGCACTCTCCCCCTCGGCTCTCTGGTTCTCTCTCTCTCAAAACTCGAGTTCACAAAAAAAATGGAGGAGGAAAAGGGGCAGCTCGCAGCAGCATCCAGCTTCCTTTTCTCTCGAGCTCTCGAGCTCTCTAAGTCTCTCTCTCTCTCACTGATGTTAAGAATGAGGAAAAAAAAAACAGGGGTGGCTCACGGTTTTGAATGGAAGACTATGGGACCAAATTGAAAATTTTAAAAAATTTATAAACTAACCTCCTCAAATTTGCAAAAACACCCCAACCTTAATACCAAACTTCTTTATTTATAAAATCCCACCAACTTTTGTAGATTTTCAACATCTGTAATTTCCTTAATTTGCAAAATACCTCAAAACTTAAGTTAAAACACATAAATAATAATTTTAAAATTTTTGGGTTATCACAAAAACCATTAGCTCTTCATAGGCCTACCCAGTACGCACTTACCTTATGCATAGTGGGTTGTTTCCTTGTTTCGAACGGAACCACTTTCATACCCATTGAAATATGTGAACTCATTCTGCCATTGTCGAAGTCTGATAACATTATCCCCATGGTACTAGCTGAAACTCTAAATGGGCTTGATCACTTCTACTCCAACTCTGCTTCTTGTGTTAGGGGTAGCCCCATTCTTCTTCAGATGTGATTGGTTGAAAGACTCAAGCTGCTCACTCTTCTTGATGGGCCAAAACACTTGGCCCATAATTATTGTTCGCGTAAGCTTTTGTTTCTTGAGTGTCACTCGATTCAAGACATGATCATCTTCTTCTATTCTCTTTAGTGGCATGTGGCTATATGGGACTGTGGTAAAGATATGTACTACACACTTCGGGATGTTGTCAGGTGAAGCTTATGAGCCTAAAGCATACATCGTTTTACTGGGCTTCTCGTGTACTTCGCCAAATGGGTCGTGCTCAAACAAACCTCCTTATCAAAGGCATGTTCATGGGGTAGAGGTGGCTACTCCTTCTTTGGTATCTTGGGCTGTGAAGAAATGAGCTTCAGGCTTATGTTTGAGTCAGGTAGTGGATCGCAATGGGCCTTTTAGGCTTGGTGGGGAGTATCGGGCTTGGCTTAGACAAGACTTGGGTTCAAAGGTACAGGCTATGAAGGATAAGGTTCGAAGCCTCGTTATAATTCTCGAGTTGTAGCTCAGTCGACAGGTTCGTCACTTCTACCAGATGCATCACGAGTTAGGACGACTAAAAGAAATAGGGGAAATGAGAATGAAGCCCAAGCCCGCAGAGCGAGAAGGACTTAGAGTAGATTAGGGATTATATATTTTTTACTTTTCTAAGCAATGTAAGATTTGAAGAAAGTAGGAAATATGGATATACATGGCATGTAATAGATCTTCCAAAAGGTTTCTACCCTTTATGGATGAATAAATATCAATTTTATTAAAATCTCAATAAATATCTCTTAATAATTACAAATGAACCAAACTCTTGGTGTTTTTACAAGAAATAGACCGCTCCCAAGGTAACTTTATGGGTTGTCTACGTATCCCCGTCCTTGATGCAATTCTTTTGTCATTTTTCTTTAACTCTGGGTGATATTTGGGGAATCAGGTCTTCGTAGTTCATGAATCAAATTGAAGAAGTCCACTTTTTTTTTTTTTTTTTTGCTCTAACTTTTGCCTAAGCAGCCTTTTCAGGTTTTCTACTTAGCGAGCTTGATTTTTTATTATTATTATTATTATTTTTTATTTGAATACCCTAACTTTTGCCTAGGCAGCCCTTTCGGGTTTTCTACCTAGCGGGCTCAATTTTTTTTTTTTTAATTTTTATATGTGGTACTTCTTCAATTGATCCAAATTGGTAGGTTGAGAGAATTCATTCCCGTCAATGTTTGCAATCTTCACGGCTCCGTCTGACAGTATTTCTTTGATGATGTAAGGGCCTACCCATGTGGGCTTGAACTTTCCTCGCGGGTCATGGATCGGTGCTCGGATATCTTTTAGTACTAAATCCCCTTTCTTCAAACCTCTGTGCTTCACTTTTTTGCCAAACACCTTGGTTATTCTTCTTTGATACCCCTGAATGTGGTAAAGTGCCTTCAATCGTCTTTCATCTAGTAGAGCTAACTCTTCATACCGGTTCCTTACCCATTCTACATCTGCCAGTTGACTCTCCATGGCAATTCTTAATGACGGGACTTCTAACTCTATAGGCAATACGGCTTCCATTCCATATACGAGTGAAAAAGGTGTAGCCCCGGTTGATGATCTAATAGAAGTACGATATCCCCACAGTGCTAATGGTAATTTCTCATGCCAGTCATTGTAAGTCTCGGTGGTCTTTTTCAAGATCGATTTGAGATTCTTATTTGCTGCTTCAACTGTCCCATTCGTCTGTGGTCTATAAGGAGATAAGCGGTGATGCTTGATACTATACTTTTGTAAGAGCGCTTCGGTTTCTTTTCGGAAATGCTGTCCATTGTCAGAGATGAACTCGTGGGCCACTCCATATCGATAGATGATATTATTTTGTATGAACCTCGCTACTTGTTTGGCATTTAATGTCTTGTAGGATGCAGCTTCTACCCACTTGGTGAAATAATCTATGGCGACCAGGATGTACTCGTGCCCGTTTGATGCTACGGGGGTTACCTTGCCAATGATGTTGAAAAACCTAATCCCTACTAGATCACAAGAATTTCACCACTTCTAAATTCAAGCAACAAATATAAGATAAATCAGCCACACTCAAGAAACATGGTTTGAGTTGAATGTAAATATCAAGTAACATGTAGATCGAAGAACACAGAATGAATCAACTATCAAGAGGGATCCATGAACACAAAAATCATGCCATCCTTCTTGATAGCTAGAAATCACATCAACAAATAATGAACTAACACACGATATACGTGGAAACCCTTTCGGGAGAAAACCACGGGAGAACAAGAGCAATTCACTATGAAAGAAGAGTTACAGAGATTATACCATACACTCTATCTCACCAACCCATGGCCTAGTGTACTGAGATCTCATCAACTCAGTCCATCGAGTCCTCCTTCTTCAAAGCTTGCTCATCAACTACACAAGTAGTCTCACTCTTGATGTCTTCATCCAAGAGCCATGAGAATGATCCTATCTCCACATATGATTCTCACAATATGTATGTAAATTTGGTTTCCAAGGTTTCTAATCCATTCTAAGAAGAGTCCATGATCAAATGATGAATATTTAAGCTCAATCTCAATTTAGAAAGTAAGAACAACAGCCCACAAGTGAAGAACCAAGATAGGTCTAAGAATGGAAATCTTTTCTGGCGGCTGAGGTCACTAGAATCTCGAGTGACCTAATCCTTTTATAGTGTGATCAGTAACCAATGAGAAAACAGGGTAAAAATTAGGCAAAATTAGGGTTTGCACGAACTTGGATCGATCCAGGCAAGACTTGGATCGATCCAAATTGAATTGGCCAAAAAACAGCATTCTGTAATAGACTTTAACACGAAACTGGATCGATCCAGCTTGGCCAATTTTCAAATTTCCAAATATGAAATGTGAAGATGCAAACATGGGATCGATCCAGGTCAACCTTGGATCGATCCAGGTCATCCTTGGATCGATCCAAGTATTCCTAAACTCCCAATTTTCAAAGGTATAAACATGGGATCGATCTAGGTCAACCTTGGATCGATCCAAGTATTCATAAACTCTGATTTTTACAAGTTTAAACAGGAATATAATGAGATCTAACCTCCTAGGTTCAATCCTTAGGTCACTAGGTCACTTACCATCCTAATCCATGAAGATATAGAATCATTTTGGCACAGCTTCACTTGTGATCATCAGTACACATCTATAAATGTACAATCCCAAACCAAGTTTTGAAACGAAACAAGCCAACACACAAACACTAAACCTAACAATCTCCCCCTTTGGCAGTTTCGTGACAAAACTAAAATATAAAACAAGAGAAAAAGAAAATGAATCTAAGAAACCTTGAAACAAGATTCACTCCCCCTCACTTGTACAATTATATAAACAAAGCTAAACAAAAACCAACCATGACTGAAGAATCATACATTTCACATCCATCTTGATCTGTTAAACCTACACACGCTTCACAAACAACCTTATGCAGCATAAAATGAACTGAATAGGTAAAGTAGCATATTGACAAAACATATGTAATATATCAAGCGGAAATAATGCTACAAACATCCATAAAACACCAAATTGTATTGATAGTCAGAGAAAGTTCAACATTCAATTCATTTCAACATTCAGTTCATTACAACAGATCCAAACAGTCAAGGTTACAAAAAAAACCATACACATTCATTTCCCTTGATTTAGCAATAAACAACTTTAAAAACTAACAAACCTAAAAACAACCTAAAAACTAAACAAAAGCCCGCTCAAAAACTCTCCCCCTTTTTGTCACAAACAGACAAAGGGATCACAAGGTGGATGGATCAAAGCCAAGGCCACTATCATCAAGGTGAGGAGAAGACGGTGCAGTATACCCCGAGCCGGAAGGAACAGCAGATGAACCACCCGCAGCATCAGAACGCTGACTGGTAAAGAGTGAAATGAGGTGGTCAATCTTCGCATCAGTGCGAGCCTGACTGATCTCTAATGCAGCAATGTGCTGATGAAGACCAGCAATGGTCGTGGGGTAAACAGGAGGAGCAGGGGGTGGAGCATCATCAGCAGCAACAGCAGGAGGAGCATCCTCATCAGAATCACCTCCAGGAGTAGAGGTATGTCCACGGCTGCGATTAATGCAAGCCAGATCAATAGGACCACGAGTTGGCTTCTCGGGCCTGTCAGATGGAGATGTCTTCACCCCTAACTTCTTGCAGAATTCTGTAATCATGGCACCGTACGGTAAAGCCGTCTTGACCTCATGAGCTCGAGCCACAAGGCGAATGGTACCCCAAATGAGTTTGGGAAAATTGATAACAGCACCATTCATGAAAGCATAGTACAAACGAGCCTTTGGATACTCAAAATGGACACGGCTACCCCCGGGAAACAGGTTCCACCACAAGATAATGTTCAAGGCACGAAATTCCTCTTTGAGATTCCCTTGAACAAACTTCCCATTCTTTAACCCAGCAGATGTACAAAGAGAGTGGACAAGAAGGTCATCACTCACATTAGAACCATTGTCAAAAGAAAAAGAAGGAGAATTAGGAGGAGGTAGGGGCACATCCAAATAGTCCGCTATCATCTGTGGAGTCACAGTGATAGTCTTCCCTCGAACTCTAGACACTATTTCAAAGGATTCGGTGTTCACAGTGTGGACACCCATATAAAAACTCTTGACAAGAGAAGGGATAAACAACTTAATGGGTTCAAAGAAACGACCTAATTTATGAAATTGAATCATTTGGATGAAAAGAGTGTCGGTCATACCCTTGGGAATCACTTGACGCTCACAGATGACTGGACGTCTCTCAAAAACTTCCTCCTTAGTGAGCTTTGAATGAGCAAATGAGGGTTCCTCATCCAGTGGGTCTTCGACATGGAGAGAATTTGGAAGATTGGCTTGCTCATGAGGAGAGAGAGGAGCATTCTTCCTCTTCTTAACAGCGGGGGCCTTGCCCTTCCCTTTGGAGGATGAACCCCCATGACGAGAGCTATCACCACCAGTCATGGTGAAGATCACAACTCGAATCCACAGGAATCCGAGGCAGAAAAGACATAAATCACTCAACGAAGTACCCATAATGAGAAGAAGTAGAGCGGAATGGAGGAATACAGTGCGAACTAAGTCAACCGAGGAGAGAAAATACGAACAGTGTGAGAAATGAGGAAGAGAATGAACAGTTCCCATCGGAATTTTGCCCTAAATAATCAAATTTCTCGAAGTTGGATCGATCCAAGTGAGGTCTGGATCGATCCACTAAGCCTAAACACAAGGCAAGTTCAAAGAAAAACCACTCTGGATCGATCCAAGTGGAAGCTGGATCGATCCAATTTGCATATACAGAATGCATGTTTTGAGCCAAATTGATTTAGATCGATTTAGGACAGGGTTGGATCGATCCAAGAACCTTCAATACAACATGAGGAAAAATGATATGCACTCTGGATCGATCCAGATCAGCAGTGGATCGATCCACACTGTGAAAAACACACTGAAATTAGCTTGATCACTGAAAAAACTTGATGAATGGATACTTGGATGCAAGTATAATTGTAAAACGATGAACAAGAGGCATTTCAAAACAAGATTTGAGCAGGGAACAAAACCTATTGACACATCATTTTTGACAAATTTATAGACCAAGATCCAGACTAACAAGGAACTGAGAATTTAGGCTACAAACATGATAAAAAAGCATGGATATGATAAAACAATGATTACCACCAACATGCAAAATGGATATCATCACAAGATTGAAGATTGTAATATGAGAATCCAAAGTAGTGATTGTGTGCAATGGTTAGATCAATTCATATCCATGTATAAATTAGATGATGTAGATTCAAAATGATTTGGAAAATTATGCAATGATTGTTAATATAGAAGTCAAACCAAGTAGGTAAGCACAACTAACTCCTCATCAAGATATCAAAAAGCTGAATAAGGAATCCCAGAGAATACACATGAAGATCATGAAACAGGATAATCAAGTATTTTAGTGAGAACTTTTGAGCATAAGCATGACAGCTTTTCAAGATAGGATTTCTACTCACAGAATTTGAAGAAGGATCAATTCTCCTCTTCAATATAATTTGATTTCAAGTCAATGGATTTAAAAAAAGATCAATTCTCTTCTTCAATTCATGAGAATATTTCATTTTCATTTGAAATATGAGGCAAATTAAACCATGACCCAAACTTATTGGGAATTAAGATATAGAGAGAGAAATCCCATAACCCAAGATGATGTGAATACTTGACGAGAAGGTAGTAAAGTCTACTTATAGGTCAATCTATATCACAAATACATAGAATAATGATCATCCCATTTGACTCCAAACATCATGAAAATTATATCATAGAATCAACACAATCAAAACCAATAGTGCAAGAGATTTTCAGATTCAATCACATTGAACAACATACAATAAGGAGATGATATAAAGTGCACATGATAAAACCAAGACAAACTCATATTCAGTGTAATTATCATGCATGTATCCTGCACTCCAGTAACTTCAATCAATCATACAAATCCCCAATGCTGTTCTCAAGTATTCAAATCTAACATTATCAGGAGGTTTTGTGAGAAGATCAGCAAGTTGATTTGTAGATGATACAAATTGCATTGACAGCACTTTATTTTCAACCAAGTCTCTTATGAAATGATGTCTTATGTCAATATGTTTGGTTCTAGAATGCTGAACAGGATTTTTGGAAATATTGATTGCACTCTCATTGTCACAAAATACAACTAAACTTGAATCCTTGACTCCATAATCACTTAACATTTGTTTCATCCACAACAATTGTGCACAACATGCACCAGCAGCAATGTATTCAGCTTCAGCTGTTGACAAAGCAATGGAATTTTGTTTCTTACTGTGCCAAGAAACCAAGGAATTTCCAACATAAAAGCAACCTCCAGAGATACTTTTCCTGTCAGCCACATTTCCAGCCCAGTCGGCATCGGAATATGCAGCAAGATTAAGATTGGTATCCCTAGAATACCAAAGACCATAACCCTGTGTGCCACTCACATAGCGAATTATTCGCTTGACAGCATGAAGATGAGACTCTTTAGGATTGGACTGGAATCTAGCACAAACTCCAACACTATATGAAATGTCAGGTCTACTTGCTGTAAGGTAGAGCAAACTACCTATCATGCTACGAAATAAGGTTTGACCTACATCCTTTCCATCTTCATCCTTGGAAAGTTTTGTGCTAGTGCTCATTGGTGACCTAGCATGTTTAGCATTTTCAAGCCCAAATTTTTTGATGAGTTCCTTTGCATATTTGGATTGGGAAACAAATATCCCATAATCCATTTGTCTAACTTGCAACCCTAGGAAGTAAGTTAATTCACCAACCATACTCATTTCAAACTCTCTCTTCATTTCTTCAGAAAAACTATGAGCAAGTGTATTCAAAGTTGATCCAAAAACAATATCATCAACATACACTTGAGCAACAACAATTGACCCTTGCACAGATCTGATAAACAGAGTTTTATCCACACTTCCTCTAGTGAAACTCCTCTTTAGAAGATAGGATGTCAATCTCTCATTCCAAGCTCTTGGAGCTTGTTTGAGACCATACAAGGCTTTCTTCAGCTTGTAGACATGAGTGGGATGATGTGGATCTTCAAACCCTTTAGGTTGTTCCACAAACACATCTTCTTGAAGGAATCCATTCAAGAAGGCACTTTTCACATCCATTTGGAATAGAGTGAAATAGAGATGGCATGCAACAGATAACAACAAGCGAACAGACTCAAGTCTAGCAACAGGAGCAAAAGTTTCATCAAAATCTATACATTCTTCCTGAGTATATCCCTGTGCAACAAGTCTGACCTTGTTTCTAACAATGACACCAGATTCATCAGTCTTATTTTTAAAGATCCATTTAGTTCCAATGACATTCTTATTTGATGGTCTAGGAACTAAATCCCAAACATCATTCTTGACAAACTGATGAAGCTCTTCTTGCATGGCAATAACCCATTCCTCATCAAGCAAGGCTTCTTTGACATTTTTGGGTTCAATCTTAGAAGTATAACTCAGAAATGTCATCTCATTCTCAATTTGACTCCTAGTCCTAACTCCAACTTCAGGGTTTCCCACTATATTCTCACTAGGATGATATCTTTTGGACCAAGAGTTTGAAGGAATTGAATCATCAACAGGTGTAGAATTCATCCATTGATCATCACTACCTTTTTCAACTTGAACATTAACAACATCCATATCTTGAGATGGTGAACAAGGAGCATTAAATGCTTCATCTTCAACATCAACAGATTTGTCAATTTCTTTACTCACCAAATCATCAATGACCACATTTATCGACTCCATCACAGTAGAAGTCCTAAGATTGAACACTCTATAGGCACGACTATTTGTGGAGTACCCTAGAAGGAAACCATCATCACTCCTAGAGTCAAATTTTCCTAAGGATTCTCTATCCCTAAGAATGTAACATTTGCTTCCAAAGACTCTAAAATATTTCAAATTGGGTTTCCTTCCTTTCCATAATTCATATGGAGAGCATTGAGTGTGAGGCCTCACATAAACTCTATTGATGATATGACAGGCAGTATTGACTGCCTCAGCCCAAAAGTGTTTAGCTAAAGATTTGCTCAAAAGCATGACACGAGCCATTTCTTGAATGACTCTGTTTTTCCTTTCAACAACACCATTTTGTTGAGGTGTTTTGGGAGCAGAAAATTCATGATTAATGCCCTCACTGTCACAAAATTCACTGAACTCGGAATTTTCAAACTCCCTTCCATGATCACTTCTTAACCTAATGATTTGATTGATAGTATATCCTTTCTCAATTTGAAGCTGCCTACACAAAGCTTTGAAACTTTCAAAACAATCAGATTTTTCTCTCAAAACTTTTACCCAAGAGAATCTAGAGAAATCATCAACCATCATAGAAATGTATCTCTTTCCTCCTAAACTTTCAGTTCTCATTGGACCCATGAGATCAACATGAACAAGTTCTAGAGGTCTAGATGTATTAATACCACTTGTTTTCTTATGAGACACTCTAATTTGTTTGCCCTTTTGACATGGTCCACAAACACTTTCCTCAATTTTGTCAAACTTAGGAACTCCTCTAACAATTTCATTTTTTGACAATTTTGAGAGATCTTTGAAATTTATGTGACCAAGACGTTGATGCCAAAGCTCAACATCATCAACTTTGGCTCTATTACATACGAGGGACTCATTTGGAACTATTCCATAACAATTGTCACTTGTTCTTTTTCCTTCAAGAACACACTTCCCATCTTTACCAAAGACACGACATGTAGCCTTGGTGAAGTTCACTGAAAAATTACTATCACAGAGATGACTAATGCTAATAAGATTAGCTTTAAGACCATCAACAAAAAGAACATCTTCTAGCTTGGGAAAGCCATGAGATTCAATAATCCCATTACCTTGAATGTTTAATCTATTACCATCACCAAAAGTGACAGTCCCTCCATTACACTCTTCAAGATGAACAAACAAGGACTTATCACCTGTCATATGACGAGAGCATCCACTATCAAAATACCACTGTTTACTCTCCTTTGCCCTCAAGGCAGTGTGAACTACATTACATTTAAGACTCTCCTTTCTTACCCAAACTTTATTCCCTGTCTTAACCTCATGCAACTTAGGAAGCTTTCTATTTGATCCCAAATCAACTTTTACCCTAGGAGCATTTCTTGGTCTAGACAACTCATGATTTTTGTGAAGGAGAAAACAATTTGGTCTAATGTGACCAACCTTTCCACAATGATGACAAGTAGGTGAGAATTGCCTAACTTGACCTCTATTCCTCAACTTGAAACAATTTGGTCTTGAATGACCAATGACACCACAGTGATGACAAATCACTTTCTTTTGTGAGAAACTCTTCACTTGAGTTTTTCCTTTTCTAGGACAATTAGGTCTTATGTGTCCGACAACACCACAAGAGTGACATGTGAGAAACTTCTTGAAGGAATTTAGATTGAAGTGAGTCCTCTTATGACTAGGTTGAGACATAGTCTCATTTTCAAGAGATGACTTGGATGAAGGAACAAACTTGGTTCCTGAGGTTGATGGACCACTAGATGATCCAACATAGCCTAGTCCAGATTTATCATTAAAGGACTTCCCAATACTAAGAATGTGATCCAATTTTTTACTCCCATTGGACAATTTCAACAATGTTTCATTTGCTAATTCCAATTCCTTTTCAAGATTTCTAACCTTCAAACACAAACAACTATTACTCTCAACCTCTGTCTTGAGTCTTGATTCAAGACTCTTTACTTCTTTTTGATACTCACTCATTTTTGACAAACAAGATTCATTATCCTGTTTCAAAAAAATAAGTTTATCATTCAAACCAAATTTTTCAGTTTTCACATCTTGTATGTGTAACACATGATTTTTTAGCTCTTCTTTGAGTATCTCAATTTCTCTCTCATCAGACTTGACTTTCAAGGCCAAAGACACATTTTTCTTTTTAAGTTGATATGCCTCTTCATAGAGGTTATCATAGGCCTTTTGAAGATCAGTGTCATCATCCTCTAGACTTTCAGACTCATCACTAGACACTCCTAGCAATAACTCTAAGTCATCTATGTCCTTTTTGTTGGATGACACCTCATGAGTTTCCAAAGACACAACAAAAGCTTTCAACTCATTTTCCAAAGCAACATCAGACAATTGATTATCCAAACACATACAAGCACCAATAAGATCATCAAGTACAATGGAATTTATATCTTGACAATTAGCAAACTCAACAACTTTCATAGAGAATTCAGAAGACAAGGATTTCAAAATTTTGTTAACAATTTTTGAATCATCCACCTTTTCTCCTAAGTCATTCAAGGAATTTATAATGTCACAGAGTTTTGTGTGGAATTCACAAAAACTTTTATGGTCACTCATCTTGATAACATCAAATTGATTCATTAGACTATTTAGTCTATGATTTTTCTCAAATATGCTTCCCTCATAAACAATCACAAGATGATCCCAAGCTTGTTTTGATGTTTCAAAATTTTCAATTAGCTTAAGATCATGATCATTTAGAGCCTCACATATAAGTTTGAAACCAATTTTATTCCAATTTTGAGATTCAATTTCATCCCTACTCCAATTTTCAAGAGGTTTCAAGATGAGTTCACCATCAGTGTTTAACATGGGATGTGACCAACCCATTTCCACACTTCTCCACACATTAACATCAATGGATTCCAAAAAGATTTTCATCTTAATTTTCCAGTACATAAACTTAATGTTCTCCAACCTTGGGGGTTTTTGAACACAAGTGGATTCACACAAAGGATTTTTAGTCACAACAAAAGCAGTGAAATTACCCTCCTCATTTTCAGACTCATTCTCATGAGAGGTATTATTCTCCTCATCACTATCACTCAAAGTAACATTATGAGCTTTGTTTTGATTTCTTCTCTTTTCAGGACATTCTGCAGCCCTATGACCAGGTTTGTGACAATTGAAACATTCTTTTCCAGTTTTTGAATTCCTATTGTCAACTTTTGATGATGATGTCCCTTGACCTCTGTCAAACTTTTTATTTTGATTTGAAAAACCTTGTTTAGCTTTGAGATATTTTTTGTATTGTTTAACAAACAGTGCAAGTTCATTATCATTCACATCAAGAACATTTTCATGTGATTTAAGATCTTCCTTCATGAAGATAGAGCAATGCCTTTGTTTTTAGTTTTTGAATCTTTTAGATTCATTTCAAATGTTTGAATGGATCCAACCAATTCATCCACTCGAATTGAACCTATGTCTTTGCTCTCTTCAATAGCAGTGATTTTGGGTTGAAACCGATCAGGGAGAGATCTTAAAATCTTTTTGACAACTTGAAAATCAGGAATTCTTTCACCAAGATTAAAAAAGGAGTTAACAATATCACTCAATTTAGCATAAAACTCTGAAAATGTCTCATTTTCTTCCATGCAAATTCTTTCAAACTGAGAAGTGAGCATTTGAAGTTTTGAGTTCTTGACAAGGGTGGTACCTTCATGAGTTATTTTCAAAATATCCCATGCTTCCTTGGATGTTTCACACATCATGATTTTACGATATTCGCTAGCAGTTAAGGCATTGCAAATAGCATTCAGTCCTCTACTATTCCAACTAGCTTTTTCTAATCTTCCTTTTCCCATAAATCAGCGGGTTTAGGTATGGTATCCTCACCAACTTTCATAGTGGGAGGAGTCCAACCTCTCTCAACAGAAACCCATACCCTTTCATCTAGAGATTTCAAGAATATTCTCATCCTAGCCTTCCAATAGGCATAATTTGATCCATCAAACTTTGGTGGACGTGTGACAGAATTTCCTTCTTCCATGGAAGAGTGAAATTATGATCTAGAGAACCAATCACCTAGGTGTAAGCCTATCACAGTGAATTAGGCTCTGATACCAATTGAAAAACCTAATCCCTACTAGATCACAAGAATTTCACCACTTTTAAATTCAAGCAACAAATATAAGATAAATCAGCCACACTCAAGAAACATGGTTTGAGTTGAATGTAAATATCAAGTAACATGTAGATCGAAGAACACAGAATGAATCAACTATCAAGAGGGATCCATGAACACAAGAATCATTCCATCCTTCTTGATAGTTAGAAATCACATCAACAAATAATGAACTAATACACGATATACGTGGAAACCCTTTCGGGAGAAAACCACGGGAGAACAAGAGCAATCCACTATGAAAGAAGAGTTACAGAGATTATACCATACACTCTATCTCACCAACCCATAGCCTAGTGTACTGAGATCTCATCAACTCAGTCCATCGAGTCCTCCTTCTTCAAAGTTTGCTCATCAACTACACAAGTAGTCTCACTCTTGATGTCTTCATCCAAGAGCCATGAGAATGATCCTATCTCCACAGATGATTCTCACAATATGTATGTAAATTTGGTTTCCAAGGTTTCTAATCCATTCTAAGAAGAGTCCATGATCAAATGATGAATATTCAAGCTCAATCTCAATTTAGAAAGTAAGAACAACAGCCCACAAGTGAAGAACCAAGATAGGTCTAAGAATGGAAATCTTTTCTGGCGGCTGAGGTCACTAGAATCTCGAGTGACCTAATCCTTTTATAGTGTGATCAGTAACCAATGAGAAAACAGGGTAAAAATTAGGCAAAATTAGGGTTTGCACGAACTTGGATCGATCCAGGCAAGACTCTGATCGATCCAAATTGAATTGGCCAAAAAACAGCATTCTGTAATAGAGTTTAACACGAAACTGGATCGATCCAGCCAAGGCTTGGATCGATCCAGCTTGGCCAATTTTCAAATTTCCAAATATGAAATGTGAAGATGCAAACATGGGATCGATCCAGGTCAACCTTGGATCGATCCAGGTCATCCTTGGATCGATCCAAGTATTCCTAAACTCCCAATTTTCAAAGGTATAAACATGGGATCGATCTAGGTCAACCTTGGATCGATCCAAGTATTCATAAACCCTGATTTTTACAAGTTTAAACAGGAATATAATGAGATCTAACCTCCTAGGTTCAATCATTAGGTCACTAGGTCACTTACCATCCTAATCCATGAAGATATAGAATCATTTTGGCACAGCTTCACTTGTGATCATCAGTACACATCTATAAATGTACAATCCCAAACCAAGTTTTGAAACGAAACAAGCCAACACACAAACACTAAACCTAACAGATGTCAATGCCCCATGTTGCAAATGGCCATGGCGAAGACATGGTAGTGAGTGGCATCGAGGGTTGATGTTTTCCACTTGCAAACACTTGACATTTATGACACTTCTTGACATGTAAATGGCAATCCCTTTCCATGGTTGATCAATAATATCCTAGTCTCACGATCTTCTTAGCTAGCATGTATCCATTCATATGCAGAGCCCTTGCCCCTTCATACACTTCCAACACTATCATTTCAGCTTCTTGTTCATTGACGCACAACAGATGCACTCCGTCATGTGATCTCCGGTACAACTTCCCCCCACACAGAATATATTGATTGGCTAACCTCCTTATGGTCTTTCTGTCTACGGATGATGACTCTTCGGATATCCTCCTTTTTCTGTAAACTGCTGGATGTCATAGTACCATGGCTTTCCATCATTCGGCTCTCCTTCTTGGATAACACAACAGTAGGCCGGCTCTTCTCGGGACTCGATAATGAGAGGAGTTACACCTTCATTTTTAGGGATATCTACCATGGATGCTAGAGTGGCTAAGACATCCGCAAACTTATTCTTTAACCTAGACAGATAAAAGAAGTCGATTCAACGGAATTCTTTCACCAAAGTCTCTAATGCTCCGTTTAGTAGGAGGGATGGAAAAATAGAAGGAAGGAAAGTAGGAGGGATGGGCTTTCCTTCCTCAGGGGAGGGAAATCCTTTTTCCTTCCTGTGTGTTTGGTATGATGGATGGAAAAGTGGTTTCCTTCCTTCCATGTGTTTGGTAAATTGGGAGGAGAGAAATGAAGTAAAGCACCTAAATTACAATTATACCCCCACATATACTTAACCAAAATGACATTATACTACTAAATTCTAATGACCATTAAAAAGATTCAGTTATATGTTCATTATTGAGAAATGATAATTTTATAAGTGGGTCACCGATGAGAATTTTTTTTAAATTACTTTTTGTCAGAAAAATAAATTCTAATATTTATGAAATTCTCTTTCTCAGTTACTTCCTTGGAAAGGCTGAGGGGTTTAAACCAAAAAACTGATGTTAAAATGGTCTTTTCAAAGCCCACATAAGCTGATCTCTAGTTTTCCTTCCACTCTTCCGCCCGAAATTGGGCGGATTGAATACCTTCCTTTTTCCCCCCCACTTTTCCCCCCATTTTGCCCTCTACTTTTCCCTTCCCTCCATACCAAATATGTCACAAATCTCTCTTCCCTCCACTTTTCCCTCCTCCCCTTTCCCTCCTCCCACTTTTCCCTCGTAACAAACAGGCCATAAGTATTCATGGTAGGGTAACAACTTCTTATCACGAGTCTTCCATTCTCTTCTAGTCTGACATATGATTAAGGCGAAATCCCCATATACTTCCAATTCTTCCACACCCAACTCCAAGGCAGCTTCCAATGCGAGGATACAAGCTTTATATTCGGCTATATTATTAGTGGCATCAAAGGATAACCTGACAGATAATGGTATCAAGTTATTCTCCGGTGTGACTAACAACACGCCTATTCCACATCCTTTCTTATTATGAGCCCCATCAAAGAAAATTTTCCAAGGCTCCTTGCTTACTTCTAGAATTTCTTCGTCGGGAAAATGGTACTCAGGTGATTTTTCTACTGACGATGAATGTTCTGCTAGAAACTTTGCCACCGCTCTTCCTTTCACTGATTTCTGCACCACATATTGAATGTCAAATTCTGATAATAGCAATAACCAATGGGCTGTCCTATAGGATAACATTGGCTTCTCCAATAAGTACTTCAGGGGGTCCATGCTACTAATGAGTTGCACTTGAAAAGACAGCATGTAATGGCGGAGCTTTTGGGTAACCCACACCAATGCCACACATGTCTTCTCTAATGCGTCATATTTAACCTCATAGTCAGTCATCTTCTTACTCAAATAGTACACCGCACTCTCCTTTCGAGATTTTGGTAGATACTGAGCTAACATAGCTCCCATCGCAGTTTCAGTGAGTGCTAAATAAAGTAGCAAAGGCTCACCTTGCCGCGAGGGGACTAATATTGGTGGGTTGCTCAAATACCTCTTAATGGTTTCAAAGGCTTCTTGGCATGCGTCATTCCACTTCATGGGCACATTCTTATTAAGAAGCTTAAAGATAGGCTCACAAATCATGGTCAGCTGTGCTATGAATCGACTGATAAACTGAACTTTGCCTAAGAATCTTCGAATCTCTTTTTCTGTCTTTGGCGGCTGCATCTCCGTGATGGCTTTAATCTGTCCTAGGTCGACCTCTATTCCTTTCTAAGTGATCATAAATCCCAGCAACTTCCCCGCAGTTACTCCAAAGGCGTACTTTTGAGGATTCAATCTCAGGTTATATTGCTTAATTCTTTGAAGGAATTTGCCTAAAGCCTCAAAATGGCCTTCTCGATCCTTAGACTTCACGATCATATCATCCACATACACCTCAACTTTCTTATGAATCATATCATGTAATAAGGTGGTTGCCATAGGTAGAACCGGCGTTCTTTAGGCCAAAGGGCATAACTCGATAACATAAGGTCCCCATTGAGTGATGAATGAGGTTTTCTCCATATCTAGAGGGGCCATCTTTATCTGATTATAACTCGAGAACCCGTCCATGAAGGATAACAGAGCGTGACCGGCGGTACTATCTACCAGGATATCTATGTGTGGCAACGGAAAATCATCTTTAGGGCACGCCTTGTTCAAATCCCGGAAGTCTACACACATTCTAACCTTCCTATCCTTCTTAGGCACTGGCACAATGTTAGCTAACCACTCGGGGTATTCCACTACTTGGAGAAATCCAGCGTTCATCTGCTTTACTACTTCATCCTTTATCTTTAGTGCCCACTTTGGCTTCATTCTCCTTAATTTCTGCTTAACCGGCTTAACCCCGTATTAGTAGGGATAAAGTGTTGTACTATGTCGGTGTCAATCCCTGGCATATCCTTGTACGACCATGCAAATACTTCTATATTTTCTCTCAACAATCCTACCAATTTTTCTTGTTCTTGTGGTGACAGAGTTGCCCCAATGTTAATTATCTTAGGTGATTCATTGGATCCTAAATTAATTGATATTAATTCATCCACATTAGGTCGAGCATGTTCCATTTCCCTTCGTTGTTCAAACTCAGGGGGAACATCCTCTCTAGGATCTATGTTCATGCCATATACACCCATAGAAGACAGAAGGGATAAGCTACAAATGCAAATAATGAAGAAAATGAATATTTTATTCATCATGAAGAAAGAAGGATAACATAAACTAAACTATCATTCGCCTCCTAACAGAGGAGGGATGATTTTATTGGAAAAAAGGAAAAACAAAAGTCCTATTCTACAATCCTATGGAAAGAAAGTATAGAAATCCTACAAGCTATCATCTGATGGGAGTGAATCTTCCACGTCTGAGTCTTCAACTCGAGACTCATACTCAAGGCCCCAATTGGTCAATGGACTGGTGGTATCTTCAATGAGGTGGATAGGATCGGGTTCATGAACATGCTCTTCGATGCAGGCGATCTCTTTGAACATAGCCCCTATGACGACTTCATCGATATGGTCGACCCAATCAAACTCTATATGCTCTTCGGCTATGATGGTAGTTGGAAAGAGAGGTAGTGGAGTGTTGAAGAAGATTTCAAACCCAGGAACTCTAACTTTCTGATCTTCAAGGTAAATGGGCTCCGAGAAACCGCAATAAGGAAAATCATCTCCTTCTTTGATAAAAACCCATTTAGAGTGGGCCGGTATGGTTTCAAAGTGAGGTTAAGGACTCGTCCCTCTTCTTTAGCCAACTGTCTTTCTCGTCTTTTCTGTGCCATCTCTTTTCTGTCAACTTCGGTACTTCGATAGCCCAATCCAAAAGGATAAATTGTTGAGGGATATTCGATAGAATCAGGTGTGCCTTGATGACGACGACCTAAGCCCATTCCTGAAAAGAAGCCCATATTTTTCATGATCTGACCCACTTGCATATTCCCATATGGACTACAGTCTAGCACCATTTTCTCTTTACATCTAGATTCGACCTCTACACATTGTATGTATTCAAAGCCTGTCAATGGTATTTCTTCAATCTCTGGCTTGATCTCACAGATAGGTACACGGGTAGGAGTGATCTCAGAATCTCCCTTCAATGTTACCACCAGGGAACTTAACTTTTTGATGGAGAGAGGAAGGCACAGCCCCAATTGGATGGATCCACGGTCTACCAAGTAAAAGGTTGAAATAAACAGGTACGTCTAGTACTTGGAAATCGACTTGGAACTCTACAGGCCCGATGGCTAAAGGTAAAGTGACCATGCCAACCACTTTTCTTCGAGTGTTATCATATGCTCTCACAGTTTGCCCTGATGGTTTGAATTCTGATGGTTCGATGCCCAAGGAAGTGGCGTTGCTGAGAGGACATACGTTCAAGGCTGACCCATTATCTATCAACACTGTAGGAATTCTCTTGCCTATAGTATCCACCGTGACATATAAAGCTTGCAAATGATGAGGTCCTTTCTTCGGAAGGTCTGACTCGGTGAAGGATATTGACTGCCCATGCTGAACTGGACTGACCAGACTGACTAAACCCTCGGGTAAAGTATCGATGGGAATCTGAACTTGCTTGAGTAGCCTGAGTACTGTCTGCCTGTGCTTTTGAGAAGCCATTAAAAGTCCCCAGATGGTGATATTGGCTTAAGTACGCTTAAGTTGTTTTAGTATCTCTTCCCCTTCTTCATGAACCTCAGTGCATTGGGATTTTTCTAACTCTTCCAAAGGATTGTTGGATTCCAAGTTGGCGGGCTTAAAATGACGACCTCCTCTAGTAACATGGTTAACATCTTCTTCATCACTGGCCCAAATATCTGCTATTTCTTCGGGTGTGTTCATCAAATCTTCCCACTCTATGATATCAATCTTATTTTCTGACCCATCATCTATGGTAGACTCGGCAGAAGCCGAACTTGATCTGAAACATTGGGTGACCCATGGTTGCCTTGGATAGACAGTTCGATAATGGGTTTCCCCATTCATATTGGTGATCTTGGTTGTGAAATACTTTTTGAGGATACTCTGGCTAGCTTTCTCAAAACGGATGAGGTTTGGATCTTCGGGTTCAACCTGAGCCACAGGAACATTTTCTTTAAGTGAGTCAGGGTTATCACCCCAACCAGAAGGAGCAATGGGTTCTTTGAAGATGTGCTTCTTCTTTTTGGGGTAAAGGACATAGAAGTTTAACTTCCCACTAGGTTCCCCTAACATGCCTACTTCAGGATCTTCGGCCTCATATCTTTTTCCCAACTCCATTGGCTAGTCCCAGTCTTGAAAAGGCTTTCTTGGTTCTAGCCTTAGGTCTAATGGGTTCAATCTTTGTCATCTTAGCTTCGCAAGAATCTTTAGGACAGAGAACATAGAAACTAAACCTCCCATTTCTTTCTGTCAACAAATCCACACAAGGATCTCTAGCTTCAAACCTTTTTTTTGAGAGCCCACTGACTAGTATTATTCTTTGACGACTGATCCACTTTGCGAGGCTCGGGAAGCCCATTCGAACTAAAACCCGGGAATGTATCTTTCTCAAACTGTCTCCATGAACGATAAAGCCCCCTTGGGCTAGTGAAGGGCTGAGGGATTTCAATCAGACCTTGATCAATGAACCCATGTACTATATTTCGCAATGTATCACATGATTCCGTGTCATGACTATAGGTGGCATGGTATTGGCAGTAAAAATTTTTGGGTCTTGGCTTGTACGGGGTAATAAGCCCACGGGCTTGACAGTGATGAAACATTTCAATCAAGGAAGTAGGGAATGAAGGGTGAGGGCGGATAGGCTCACAGTAGACATAAGGGTCAGCATGGATAACATTGATATTTGCGGGTGGTGGGATTGCATGGGTAGGAAGTGGATTTTGGGTGACATTGGGTTGAGAAGGTGGGGAAATGGTTTTGTTATCTATGAGGTCTTGGATTTCATGGCGGAGACGAAAGCAACGGTTGGTAGTATTGCCTTTGGATTGATGGAAATGGCAGTATTCATTCTCATTGTAGTTCTTGGGTAGTGGGTTGGGTGTAGGTCTGGGTTCCAGAGGTTGGAGCAAGCCTCGAGCTTTTAACTTCTCGAAGACTTTTTCCAATGGCATATAGAGCTCGGTGAATTTTCTGGATGGTTTATTTCCTAAGGAAAAGGGTTGGGTAAATGGAGCAGGCTGAGATATGGCATTGACTTCGGTAGCCTTCCCATTGATGACAGGTCGGCGGTTTTTGTAAGGTTCGTCGGTTCGGAGAGCTCCATTGGCTAGAGCGTCCTCTACTTCGGTACCAGCAGCGACTAGAGCTCGGAAATTTGGAAGTTATTGGAAAAACATGTGCTTATGATAAATTGGGAGCAAGTTCTTCACTATCATGCGGATTTGTTCTTCTTCCTCAGGACGGTTAGCCATTTTAGAAGCCTTGACTCTCCAGCAGGTAAAGAAGGCAGAGAAAGTTTCCCTTGATTCCTATTTAGTAGTCTCCAAGTCCCTCCTAGTGACATCAACTTCTGTGTTATACCGGTAATGATTGCTGAACTTAGTGCATACATCTTCCCATGTCTTCATTATAGACTCATCCAGTGACGAAAACCATTTCAGAGCAGATCCAGCTAATGTCTCATAGAACATTTGGGCTACCAAGTCATCTTCAGCCCCTCGTGGGTGCATGGCCCTCACGTACATCTTCAGATGGGTTTTAGGACAACCTATTCCATCAAACTTTTCTAACTCAGGCATTCTGAAATGAGTGGGAATACGGGCCTTAGGGAACAGAGATAATGAAGACATGTCCACCAGATCATCAGACTTCCTAATACCTTTCAAGGCTTTTTCCAGGGCTTCCACCTTACTACTCAACAGTATGGGCTCAGTGGAAAAGAAAACAGGGGTCTTGGGTTTGGACTCTTTATCCAGATCAACAGGCTGAACAAATTCTGGACCAGACCTAGTGGGCTCAGCAACTACCTTTGGTCTAAGGAAACATTCCTCTTCATCAACATTCTCAAACAAGTGATTAGTACGGGCTCGCACCTTATCCTCCTCTTCTTTCTGATGGACTAACTCTTGGACTACTTTTAGGAGTGCCTCAATCTTCTCATCCGTCGTCTTTCCACTAGTTCCAATGGCGGTAGGGGTATGATCTTCATTACTAGACATCTTTGAATCAACAGGTAGACCCTTAAACAACCGATCGCTAGAATTTCGACGCCAAGCTAGAATGCTGGGAAAGGGAAAAGATTTGAATCAACTAAGAGCTTCCAGTGTGAAAAGGGATGAATAAGGACATTCTCACATGCTCACAAGAGTATAGGCCTGAAGCCTACATATCAACCTTCACTCTCTCATTCTATCTTATGAAAAATGGGCCAAAGGCCTGAGTATGAATCTCAGCTCACCGCTCACATCCCAATCTTACCACAGGCTTATATCTTCTATCTAATTAACATGGGCCTAAAGCCCACATCTTAAACTTACAGCAGATCTAAACCTTCTATCCAAAGGACATGGGCCTAAAGCCCACGTCTTACGTCTCAAGTCTTCTCCTAAGATTCACAAATCAATACCACTATTTGGGCAGCATAACACTACCACAAGCCTAAACTCATGAACTTATAGGGTACTAGTCTTTATTAGGTACCTTGACTCTTTGAGGATACATCCCTTAAGAGTTTAGGGTATTTCATAAAGTCTAGACCTACAATTCCAGGTCCTAGTGGTTCTACACATTTCACAATCGTGGCTCAGACAAAATCGGAGGGTAAATCCGGCAGTATAACATTACAAAAGTGTGTGATCAGACGATATAGGGTATGTGTCCTAGAGACATTCTATATGAACTAATGCAAATGGTAGGCTGAGTGTCCCTTACTCGCTCGGTCCAATAGATATACCTAACCACATGTGACATCAGGAATGTCGCGTGGGTCCAACAGTACGTGATTGGTCCGTTTGATATACCCGAGGGTACTTGGCAAGAAGGGTTATGGCTTTCGCATACATGGAACCCGAGAGTCAAAGAAATCGGGCCCAGAGCTAGGCTCATCATTGGCTTTAGCATACAACGTCCTAAACATGCAGAGTCAATGCGCACACAATGCAGAATTTAAGTCACACAGTCATACAAATGCAAGTGATTGATTTTATTAAATTAAGAAATTGAAAAGCCCAAAAATAATCAATTAGAGTTTAGCCATCGACATCCCCAGCGGAGTCGCCAGTCTGTGAACCAGCCAACCTAGATCGGGAGGCCTCTCGTTCACTTTTGGGGGTGTTTTCTTGAGTGGATTGTGGATGGTGTTTATCTGTCTCGATTTATCCTTCTCTATTATCCACATTTATCCTTCTCTATTTATCCACTCAAGATTGGGTTTTTGAAAAAGGGATGAGAGTTTGTAAAAAACTATGAGTCGCCACCTTATTTTTAGGGAACAAGGAAACCACAAAAAAAAGTTTTATTTTCAATAAAACATTGACCCCATATTTTGGAAAAGCATGGTCTTTTGAATCAAAGTTGGATTCGGGGGCTAGGTTACGAAGTGGAAAGGTTCCAAGGAACTCCTTGTAGGCACCCACCTCGCCCTAATTAAAGATTTCCTAATTAATTTTGGGCTTTATTAAAATCTTTTCAAAACAATCCTAGGATATCTAATCAACCACAAAATATGAATAATAATATATAATAATAATAATATATATAGTACAAAAGTATACACAATCCTAAGGATCTTAGGAGACTAGAAGTCAACCTAAGATTGGACTTACGCCCTATTGACTGCCTACGTACCTTATCAATTGCTTGACAAAGATCAAAGTCCACGTAGTTCGATTACCCTAGGACTCTCTTATTGTAATAAACCACATAATCGTAGAGATTCTATCTTATCTTGGACTTTAGCTTCGAGAGTTTGAGTTTGATCAAAACACTTGTTATGAGAGATGGAATTTCATTCTATTTTGAATTCTTTCAAAATCACTTTTAGAATTGTTCTCGAACTAGAATCCTAGGTAAAATAGAACTCTATTCTTATTGTAATTCTTACAACGAAGAAGAGTCCTAAGTAGAATCAAGTGACCCCCCTAATCCTAGGGGTTTCTAGCTAATTCTAGGTTAGTCTAAATACCTAAAATACTAAATATGCATGCTGGAAAATTCTGGAAAAATAGGTAAAAAAATGTAACCAAGTATGTGAACAATGCATGAAAATGTCCTAAATGCAATCTAGGTTAGCTATAAGAACCTAGTCATGTTTCTAAGTTAGTTTGGACCTTAAAAATGAGTTTTAGTGCACTTTTAGGTCACTTTAAATCCATGGACAGATTTATATGCAACCAAAGAGTGGTTTAAAACCCAAAAAAATAAAAGAATAAAAAAGAATGTAAATGACCTAATATGCAACCTAGTATGATATGCTAATTTATCCCATACAATATGCTTGAAAACAACACTTTATTCATAAGAAATAAACACAAGGGTAGAGTCTTACCTTTTGCATGCTCCCTCGAACATAATTGATATTTTTAAGCACACTTTAAGAAATGAAAATAAACTAACCAACCTAATATGAACAATACAAATCCATCCTAAAAATACTAGCATGTGATTATTTTGCATGAACTAACCTAACATGATTACTAACCTAAAAGACTTAAACATACATGAACCCAATCCTAAATATCCAATCCTAATATGGTATGACTAAAGAAGAATGGAAGAAGAGAAACATGCATACATATTATAAAAATAATTCCGAAAGAAACAATAAACTAGCCTATCATGCATACTAAAGAAATATGGAACCTAAACTATGCATGCTAACAATGAACTATATCATATGCATGAATACTAACAATGAACAAAATCCTATTCATACTAAGAAAATAAAAACCTAACCTAGCATGATTAAAGAAGAAGAAGAAGAAGAAGAAGAAAAACAAAACTTTAAACTATAAGCTACTAACCTCTTTCTTTGCCTCCTTCCCTCTTGCTCCAAGCCTTCTCCTCAAGCTCCAAGGACTTCAAGGACCTCAAGGACTTTAAAACTTAAGCTAGAGTGCTTTGGGGGAAGCTTGTGCAATTGCTCAAGCCTCTACTCTCCAAGCTAGCTCTCTAAAGTTTATTCTGTGTTAAAACTGATTTCAGAGCCCTCTATTTATAGAGAAGCATGAGTTTGATCAATAGATGAGTTTAAATCTCTTAGGAGTGATCCAAGGGCTCAAAAATAGTCTTCCAAGGTGTTTGAACTCATCCCAAAGTCCCCATGGCCGAACTGGACACATGGCAGGGCTTGGAAGAGTCCTTGCAGGAAAAAAACTCTTAAATATGCAATTATTGGCTAAAAGGATCGACGACCATCCACCTTGGGACGGTTGGCCGTCCTTCATGGACGGTTGGCTGTCCCTTGATGGACGGTCATCCATCCCCCATGCCAATTTTGGCCTATGTGGGCCTATCTCAGTCCGTTTTGGTCAGGTTTCGGCTTTTTTCGGCTTTTCGGGCCCGTTTTAAGTCCAAATTTGACGATTCAAGAGTCAAAACGACCGTGATTCGATTATCCATGTTTTAAGAAGTGTTTGAAGTGAAAATGCATTGACCAAGATCAAATTTTTAGGAAAAATTCGACCGATTAGTTGTTTAGGGCATGCCGGGCCCAAATTAGGGTTTTGAAATCTGCTAACCGATTGCTTTCGAAATCATTTCTTTTTCTTGAAACAAGTTTTAAAATGTTTTAGGAAAGTGTTTTGAAGCCTTTGAAGGCTTTGGTTTGATAAAAATATCGAATCCTGGTCGCTTCCGGTCGAAACCCTAATATGGGTTTAAAAGGGCCTTTTGAGCCTTAAGAGCCAATCATGAGCCAGAAGGCTCCACAGATCTTGCCACTGATCAATTTAGCTACCAAACACACTTTAAATATCTATGCCAAAGCCTCAAGACCATTCGAGACAAGATCGACAGTCATTCAGGGCTTTTGTGATTCAAAGGACAGTACTGTCCTTCAGTCACAAAAGGCTTTATCTTCTATCAAGCCTGGCTCAGAATGCCATGGAATTTTGCAGGGATGTTTCTAGACTCTCTAAAAACTAAATTCAAAAAGAACCGACTCAATCTAACCTAAAAACCTACATGCGATAATGACCTCTATCTAACTACTCACAAGGGTAAAACTGGGAACTTAGGGTTTTGACACCCTATTTCATTTCTAAACA
>JAESVK010016897.1:2209-13095 GCA_017140935.1 Hamamelis virginiana | reverse complement strand
AGTTATTATTTATTCCACCTATGTAGATTAATAGTGATTGATCTACTAAGCTTATTAAAGTGTTAATAGCATGGTAGGAATTGTAAGAATAATTTCTCAAATTAAATACTTTATATTTAAAACCCTATTAGTGTCTTTTAGGAGTTTTAATTATATTGAAGATAGAAACTAGTTTTTGTCATATGGGATATGATGGTATTCTTTTAATGCGATTAAAAGGATTTAATTATTATTATAGGATAATAATAATAATGAGATTATTATTGTTATAGGATAATAATAAAGACTTGACTTTAATTAATTATATGCCATTTGCCATCATTGCCTTTGCTTTATGTAGCTTTCTTATTTTATGCATTTGTGAATGTATAACTGTTAAAGGATGATTATGGACTTAAGACCAATTAAAATGAGTTGTGATTGGCCGCATGTGATGTGAATGCTTTATTTGAATGGGTTATATTTAAATGTGTTTAAATATGGTGATGTAATTATTTGGGGCTTGCATGCCTCTTCCCCCTCTCTACATTTGTAATCCCCTCACTACAACAAATTGACCCTTTTGCAACAAATTTTTTTGCGACAAATTATTTTTTGTCGCAAAAGACTATATTTTGCGACAATAATTCATTTTGTGGCTAAGAAGTACCAAAACAATATATCTTTCCGACAAAAATATTATGTTGTCGCTAATTCTTGTCGCAAATACTCTCCCATCAAAAAATTCCCACCAAAAAATTGGTGGGAAACCATTTTTGGAACAAATTCTATAATTTTATCGCTAATTGTTGTCGCAAAAAACCTTTTGCAACAAAATGATTGATGTCGCAAATAAGTGTAAATATTAATTTATATGAAATTTTTTATTATTATATTTGCGACAAATATGTTTGTTGCAAAAAATGATATATTACAACAAAATTAGGATTTGTCACGAAAACTGATTTGTTGTGACAAATCTATTAGTGTGTCGCTAAATATGCCTATCGGCAACGATCACATTTTTGTAGCTAAAAGTAATGTTTTGTGACAATGCCTAATTTTGTTGCCAAAAAATGACTTTTAGCAACAACATTACAAATGTGTCACAAAAAAGTGACATATTGTTACAAACTTATACTTTTGTCGCAATAGTCATTTTTTGCGATGAAAGTCAATATTGTTGCCAAAAGTGATTAATTGCGACAAGCAAAAACTTTGTCACAAAAGTACCATTTAGCGATGAAATTATAAATGGGTCGCAAAATAATGCCATTTAATGACAAGCATGTACTTTCTTGCAAAAACATTTTGCAATGATTAATTAAGTTGTCACTAAAAGTGTGTTTTAGCGACAGTGGTTGAAGTTGTCGCAAAATGAAAAGTGACTTAATTAATCATTACAATAAGGATTTTTTTTTAAAACATCCCTATAAATCCTTGATATAAGCATTTTATTTAAAGGTATTGTTAATATAACAAATAAAAAATTTGAAATCTTAAGGAACTTATGGTATAAAATTAGATCTCGTGATATAAAGTTCTAAATTCAAGAATTTTTGGATGATATTCTCTCAACATAACAAATAGAAAATTGGATTAGATGTTCTAAATTTTTGGAATTTAGAACTTGTCATTTTCAAAAATTGGACCTCGTGGTATAAAGTTTTAAATGTTATTACAACAAAAATTAATTATGTATTATCAAAAAAAAAAAAAAAACCTTAATAATATTAGGGGCGAATACCAAGAAGTCCCTCAAATCTCTCAAGTTTACCGAGATGTCTACGTAGCGAAAATATTTTGTCGAAAAAAATGAAATTGCCCCAAACACAGTGAAAACACTCCACACAGTGAAAATACCCAACACAGTAAAAACAATTGTACTAGGTGTTTTCACTGTGTTGGGTAATTTTATTATGGTGTGTTTTTTCACTATATTAGGTTATTTTCACTGTGTTGGGTATTTTCACCGTGCTAGAGTGTTTTCACTGTGTTTGTGACAGTTTTGTATTTTCGATAAAATGTTTTCACTATGTGAACCTCTCGGTAGTGGTGTCAAATGTGTTTATCTAATCCAACGGAGAGTTTTTCTAAATGTCATTGGTGATTGACTCTAAACAAGTAACCTCACTCAATTTCGTACTAAGTGCACCTTGTAATTTACTAGCTCGAGTAACATATGCATGGCTAACTATACGAGATATTTCTAAAAATCTACCGTTGAATTGAACAAACTTCTTATGAATATCATATTGTCAAAAATCATAGTAATCCAACAGTCGGTTTTTTAAAAATGGCAATATGAAAAATTGTCTAATTTGTTCTTTAAAAATATCACTAATCTTCTATAATCATTATTCAAAAATTGACCGTTGGATTGCTCTAATTTTTTGTGAGCATGGTATTCATAAGAAATTTGTCTAATCCAACAATGTGTTTTTCTAAATATTATTTTATATATATTTAATGGTTATTAAAGAATTTAAATCAAATGAAATTAAATATTTATATTACTGCATGTAAGGTATCTCAAGCTAATACTTAGCCTAGTGGTTAGAATTGTTACATAAAGCTTTTATCTTAAAGAGGTAAGGGAATTAAATCCCTTAGCATGTAATTTTATTAATTTTATCAAAATGAGTTGTGCTGGGCCAAACGAGCTGTTGGACGCGCCAAAGGACGGATCGAATCAGATTGGACTAACGGATCAATTCGAGCCGCTTAACGCTTCTAATATTGTTTTTTATAGTTATATGAGTCCTGATCTAATCATCATATGGTTACATAAGTTAGGTAAGCACGAAGTCCATAAATAATTTGTGGGATGCATTTTTCGAAAAATTGACCTGGGTTATAAACTTTAGTTATAGATGTCTTGCATGCCAAAAATCACAATGATCCAATGTCAGAATTTCCAAATATAGTTACTTCCTCCGTCCCACAAAAGTTGCTTTTCTTTCTATTTTGGTCCATCCCAAAAATTGTTGAGCATTGAGAGAATCAATGCATAAATATTATGCTTTTTCCAATAACACCATTTTTTGTTTACTTATTGGAGTCATTTATGTAAAAGGTAAGATAGACATAAGGGGTAAATTTGGAAACAAAAAATTAAGGATGACATGTAAAGTGTAATAATTGCATTTTCTACTTATGAATTTCATAATCACCAAAAATCACAGTGATCCAACGATCAATTTTGGAAAAATCACAGTGAAAAATTGTGACTTTTTTGTTCTTTAAAATGTCACGAATTTTTTTCATTTTATATTTTTAGAAATTGACCGTTGGATCAAAGTGATTTTTGGTGAACGTAAAATTCATAAACAGTTCATCTAATCCAACGGCCAGTTTTTCAAATTATAATTTATATTTGGCCATATAGAGATTATCTTATGGCAAAGTTGCGTAGAGTGTTATAATAGAAATCCAAATTATTTAAAACATAAAAACAAGCTAAACGCACTCGTTTGGGGCTTTGGCGCTTAAGATTTTGGGATTTACTCTTAAAATAAAAAATTTGAGTTTAGCGCCCATGATTTTGGTTTCCTCCACTCCCTCTCTCTAGTCTCTACACGCAATTCCTCCTCTCTTCCTTTCCTTCTCTCACCTGCTTCATCTCTCTTCCTCATCTTCTCTCCGCCATCAATCATTATAACGACCCTGGTGATGCACTGACTCTCACTACAAGAAAAATGGGCTACAACGACAAGGAATTTTGGGAAAAGACGAGGGTTCTCTAAAACTGTCGTAAAAAGGCAATAAAAACGAGGGTTTTTAAAAAACACTCGTGAAAAGGCTAGAAAAGACGAGGGTGGTATAAAACCCCTCGTCTTTGGTTCATCAATTTATCCCATTTTTCTCTCCATTTTCAAAAGAGTTATCACGAGGTTGGAAAACCCTCGTTAAAATCCTCATTTATCAAATTGATGAACATCTAGCTATTTCGAGAAACTGACTGTTGGATTTAATGTTAATCCACGTATAATCATCATAAATGCAAAAAATCACATTTATCAAATGGTCGGATTTTGCAATCTTGAAAAAAAAAAAAGGTGAACAATAATGAAAAATCACTGAAAAATCGTCATAGTCTATTTTATAAAAAAAACTGACCGTTGGATCAATTTGACTTTTTGCATTTATGATACGTATAAGTGGAGCATCAAATCCAACGATCGACTTCTCAAAATAGCTGTTCCAAGTTGGTTAGATGCATTAGGGAGGATTTTGACTCATCTGTTTTTAAATTTGAATAACCTAGCTAGTTACTTAAAGTTCTTAATCATTCTTTATAAAACCTCTAGTATGGGAAAAGTATTTGAGAATCCGATCGTTGGATTAGATATTCCACGTACACACATCAAGTATGCAAAAAATAATGTAGATCCGACAGTTGGATTTTGAGAAAAAAGCTAAATGATATTTTTAAGAAGATTTGATCGTGCATTACATGTTAATCCAACGGCCTTGAAAAAAGAGGGGGAAAATAGATATTTTGGGAGGGGTTTTTCTTTTGCTCAAATTTTTCAGCAACCCCCCACACCGTTCTCTCCTCTCCCGCGCAAGCAGCAAAGCTCTAGCTAGGCTGCCATTGCCTCCCTTCCAGCAACTCTTCATGCCATCGTTTCCTCAATCCAGTGCCATTCTCTCTCTCCTCTCCTCTCCTCTCTCGGGCATCAAGCAGGAAAGCCCTAGGCCGATGTTACTTAGCCATTCACTACCGAGGAGATCTCTCTGGCGAGATCCTTCATGTCACGGCCGCTCAATATTGCTGTTTAAGCAGAGCACAAAGTTTGATTCTCTCTCTCTCTCTTTCTCCCCCATATTCGATTTGAGATATATATTCACTATTCGTTCACTCTCTCTCTCTATTTCTCTGTCTTCTCTCCTCCTTCCATCTATTGGGGTTTATGAAGACAAATGAAAACGAAGAAAAGCTTCATTCGATGCTTGTTGATTAGATTTCTGAGATTTTCTTGTTTCCTAACATTTCAAACGAAGTAACTGTACCAGTGTTCAAGTAAGTATCGCTTAATCGTTTCATTTTTTACCCTATTTGGTTGCTAAGAAAATTGAGGGAAGGAAAAGATAAGAAAATGAAGTAGAAAAATAATCGGACTGCAAGTCTTCTGTAGGGACTAATGTCACTTGGAGTTGATGCCTTCTTGGAACATCTAGCGCAGTTCTATGAAATTGTTGTGTATTCTGACCAGCTGAACATGGTAATTTGATTTCTCATCCCTATTTTGTTTGACCTTTTTAAAAAAAAAAAAAAAAAACAGATAAAATAAAATTCCAGTCATCATTTACGTTGTCCACCTTTTTTTGGCACATGCAGTATGTTGATCCTGTTGTTGTTGACATATTGGATAAAAAGTAATGTATACGATATAGGCTATTGAGGGCTGCAACTAGATATCAAAACGGAAAGCATTATAGAGTAAGTTATAGTTGATCATTTTCTTCATTTGTCTCAATTATCTAATCATATAATTTTCTTTTCTTGTTTTTATGTTTTTAATAAGATTTTATTTTTACCATATGTTGGCATTAAGGTGATTGACATTTTTTAGGTGAATTTTTCATTATCGATGGAGATTTATTTGTGTGGTAGTTTTGGCATTAACCAATTTCTTTCCTGTTACCACAACTGCTATATTGTTGCCAGTTGTACCCAGTTTTCTATTTTCTCAATTGTTTTGTTCTTCAATTCTAAGCAAAATTCTCCCTTGCAAGTATCTTTGCATTTGACATGAAAATAATTGATTATGTATTTGGGGGAAAGCAAATGTATTTTGGTGAGAGATATGTGTCATAGCAAACTTTTTGTGATTATATAGTTATTGATGGCCATAGATGAGGATTTGGTACGAGTAGCTCTGATTAGGCAGGTAATGTTACTAATAGAAGAGGATACTTATTTCCAAGCAAGGAAATCCATTATTCTAAATGAAAAGTGATTTCAATGTCAAACTGGGGTCAAGCTCTGGTTTCATAGAAGTGGAAGTATTTTGTAGAAGTGTATGGAAGTTTAAGGTTGTTCGAAACCGTAGTTTCTAAAATAGGTTTACAAGGTTTCTACCTTTTAACTCAGCTTTAATTTCACCCTTCTTTTAAGTGGAATTAATTGGTGGAAGTTTAAATACTATGTGCAGAGCAAATATAGAATTCAGTGAGTGTGGCCCAAAATGAACTCTCCAACAGAAATTATTTAACTTTGTACTGTTTATAGTTTAAATGCTAAGCTTGTGTCCTGGTTTTATTTGAACATGGAAAATATTGTTATTATCTTCCCAGTTCATCATGATTATATCAGTTTTTTGTGACTGGCTGCAGGGATCGCGGTCCATTATTCCATTCATCTTCCATTCTTTCATTGGCTCTTTGAGCAAATTTATGAGTGAAAAGCACTGTCATGCTTACCTTTTATGGCCAAATCTCAATTGAGTTCTCCTCTCTCTCTATCTCCCTCACTGAATTCTGGCAGCAATCTACCGAAGCAGCAGTACATTCTCTAGTCTATATTATTGTGGACCACATATTTCTATGCATCAAAGATGTTGGTTAGCTTCCCTTTTCCCCCTTTATTTTCTCAAAATGTTTTTAAATTCTTAATCTCACATTTAATTTTCTTTATGAAGACATTAACATTTATGATGATTCTTTTGAAGTTCCATACTCATTTATATCTGTATGCTAGTCTGCCAGATTTTCTTTCAGGCCAAATTTGTTTTTCTCAAATTATTTGCTAATAGTTTCAATTTACTTGCAGAGTTTCATCTTGAACTTTTGATGCAATCTCTATTCTTTTCTCAGGTATTGTTCCATGGCACTTCAAAATTCTTTAGTTTGTCTGATAACGTAATCTTATTGTTTCAAAGATGGTCCATTTCTGCTTTGTCTAGTCTATAGTATTTTTCATATCTGCTTTGTCCAATGAATCTCAATGTGAAAAGGGGTAAGGCAGCTCACAGTTCTCTCTCTCTCTCTTTCGTACAATCTCACAATATTGATTTCTCAGTTATCTCTCAAAAATCCCTACGCATGATGTTTCTGTGATTTATTTTTGATTACTGGACATGTTCATTTGATAATATATCTATTATGTGTGTTTATGTTATGGATATTGTATATAAATGTTGGTAATTTAAATAATTGAGTTTTGTATCCAGGATTTTGCAGTCATTGCTGCTTCGCCCCTTTGGATTGATCTAACATGCATGCTGGAGCATGTTATTGCAGAGCTGACCACATTCCTGCGGAAGGTATGGAAAAAATTCTTAAATTGCTGTCAACTTAATCACCCTTCTATATTTATAAAAAAATCAATGACCCCTCTATAATGATTTTTAATTTCTCAAGACTATTGTCTATGTGTTTCACAGCTGTTAGATGAATATATTTTTGAACTAGTTTGCTTCTTTTGAAAATTAGGCTAATCGGGCATTGAGACAAGCAACACTGGGGACACTAAATTTTCTAATTGTTGCTTATGGTGATAAGATTTGTTCATCTTCTTATGAAGTTGTTATTGTGGAACTTTCAACTCTGATAAGTTTTTTTTTTTTTTTTTAATCTTCAAACTTTCTTTTCGTTAGTTTATTAACAGTTTGCATGTTTTTTTAATATGAGTTATGCAATGGTGTAAAGTGCCATGACATAGATGGGAAGGCCTAGATGGACAACAGGACAACTTAGGAGAACATAGATTGAAATAACGAGAAGAGCTCAAAATCTGACAGTGCAGTGGATGAGTTGATCTGGATACGTGCATTTGATATGAGGACATACTTATCAATTTGGGTTTTGAGAATTACTAAATGCCAAGAATTACTTGATATTCTGTTGTCAATCTGGAAAATATCATGAAGCAAATTGGAAAGCCAGAAGTAACAACAAAATATGGCAGGAACTTTAGAAAATTTGGATATAACAGCGGAATAAATTTGAGTAGGCATATTAGAAGGATGAATCATAAGTTTTTTGCAGAGTTATAGCACTAATTTGGTAATTTTGCAGTTAATGTAGATTTGAGTTGTATGCGTGATATTATAGGGTGCCATATGTTTAATGGTTTAGAACAGACTTAATACTTTGGAGAGAGAAAGGATTAATGTGTGTGGATAGAGTCATTTAGAAGTAGTTCTTAAAACGTTTACTTTGATGGAACATTGACTCTTAATAAATTGAAATAGTAGTTAAGAGGGGAGTTGTTGAAGCTGCCCGAACTTAACAGGTTTGGTTTGGTGCCCTCTCCTCATCAACCCACATCAAACCCAATCACAAACAGGCACATTTGCAATACAGTTGCGTATCACTTTAAATCAGTATTATGCATATCTTATCCAAGCCATTGTTGATTCTAGTTGTTATTGTTGCTGTTGCGATGACTGACAATACAGACCATAATATTTTCCCCCAATATGTAGTGGAGCCTACTATTAATTTATTGTTTATGAGTTATGCAGCTATGAGAAGAAGCATTTATGGGGTTCTTTGGACAGGGGATGACATAAAATTTGATAATATTATGATGGTAAAAGGTTGATTGATTGTTATTGCTGTTCATATTAAGATGATCACTTGTCCATAATGGCGATATGTTTCCTTATTTGGGCAAATATTTTCACTTAACCAACTGCAAACCCAGAAAAGAGTGGAGGACTGCATTTTGCAGTTGCCAATTGCAAGCCCATTGAAAGGCAAAGGGTCAAATTAGGTAGACATCTAGTGTAAAATGGTTTTAGAATGATTATGAACATGAAGCCTACCCAAATAGGCTTCTTGTTCTGTTCGGTTTAGAGTTTTTCTACATCATATTATTCATCTGGATCATGCATCAATGAGATGCAGCATAGAAATGGGTGGAAATGATGAGGATGGATTGAAGGGTAACAAAATAACAAAAGGATATGACTTCTAATAGACATGACCTGTAGAACAAGATGTGTGCTGGCTGATGCCACAAAATAGTAATGAATTTTGGGTTTAGAATGATTCTGTGGCAGGTATTAATCAAAATTTGGTTATAATTTGGAAATGTCAAAAAAATTTTGGAAATTAATGGTACAAGAAATTTGACTAATATCCTGGAAATAGTTTGGATTGAAGTCAAGAATGAATTTTAGTGGAGCGAAGAAATGAAGGGAAGCGAAGGTTTGCTGGAAAACGAAGTGTTGCTTCTTTTCTGGAATTAGTTGGGGAATTTAATAATTTTGTGGATATTGGTTAAATTAGTCATGGTGTCATGATATTCACGAATTGTTTACAAATTATTGAATCATGTGATACTATAGAGAAATTATCTTTCTTGCCTCTGTGTTTGGAAGGTGTGAAGTATGAAGAAAAAAATTATGGGCTATGATATTTCAAGTGTTAACTATTCATTGTGTCTGTCTGATAATATATGATTTTTTGTTTCCCCATCCAGGCTTCATCAAATGTTGACTAGTTAAATACTTGAACAGGTTGCACTTCAACAGCCACCACAATATGCTTGTGGATCCCTTTTTCTCCTCTCTGAAGTTCTTAAAGCAAGGCCACCTCTATTATAAGGCTGGTTTAATTATAAATATGCTGTGCACTAAATTGTTACCTTTCTGGGATAACGAGGATTCAATTATTTTCCCTCGTCATGTAGGAACATGGTGATTCAGAATGAGTTGGTTGATGAAGACATTGTAGAAGAAACCGATAATGAACCAATCACTGCATCAAGAAAGACAAAAAGTGATGGTGGGTTTGTTTTTAGCAGTGATAATGTCAACTCTGATAGTGATTCTTCTATCAATTTTGAAATCTCTACCCATTTTCAACATTCATCTATCAATTTTGGTATTTTTTGCCACACTTTGATAGGATGCTTCATCTTGGGTCAGATTTTTTATTTTTTGTTTCATTTATTTTTGAGTTTATCCAAATCTTGGATAGAGTCTTGCACGTGGTGGTAGGTTGGCACTAAGAGTAGTGTTGATTTTTGAGTGTAGGTTAGACTAGCAATTTGAGGCAATGGTCTTGCCTTGTTGTTCATTTATTGTTACCAATTAATCGAGTATATATATTTTTGCTGTATTGGTTAGCTTTTGAGATGTAAGTAGTAAGACATTTTTCATGTTTTTGGTTGAATAAGTGTTATGAACATGTGAATGATCATTGATCAGGCTCCTAGAAGTTGAAAGTAACGATCATTCTAATTGATCTCACCTCAAATCATTGACATGTTTTATAAATGATCTCACCTCAGTTCTACAAGGTGCTGTTTTCAAAAGTTGGATATCTTATTATTGATGTTCTTTTAGTTTTTTAAAACTAAGATTTTTAGTTTACATATGTAGCAAAGGGTCTACATTCTGTCAGTATTATCTCTGCCAACCTTTCAAATCATTGCACAAAACTGTGACAGATTAACATGTTTCTTCCATTTTTTATTTTTATTTTTCTGATTTATTACTGGATATTTGGTAGAATATATGACTGAATCTCAAATACAAAGTGGGCTGGTTTCAGATCATTATCTTGGCTTTCTTTTGTTTTGGGAGTTACTTCTGATGCTCTACTTGAGCCATTTTCAGAGATTGAGAAAATATTTGCTAAATAAATTGGCTCCTAGTGCTGGTTTATTTTACTTTAGTGGTTGGTTAGGTAGATCTTTAGCAATTTTGACTTTCATATCTCAGTCGGACCTCCTTTCAAGTCGAACCCCAGTAGTTGGGATTAAGGCTTTGCTAAATTTGTTGTTGAGACCCGCTTTCAACCATAGAGTTGAATATTCATTCATCAAGTTTCATTTTCACTTATCTTGCTTAATTTGTTCTGAGTTTATTTCATGGGTCTCTTACATATTATTAATGGAATGAGGATATTCTTCTATTTCCATATTTATCTTAAAAAAAAAAAAAAAA
>JAESVK010016896.1:458-10576 GCA_017140935.1 Hamamelis virginiana | reverse complement strand
TAGGTTTTGGCCGAATTTGAGCTAAAGTGACTGAGAACACTACTTTATTTGGGTGTTCACCAATGCATGTTGCTTTTATGGTGAGTTTAGTATTGCTATGCAGTCCACAAAAGCTTTGATTTGATGACCACATGTGAATTCATGCTTTGAAGGTTTGTCCAGTAGTGCATAGCAATGGTGTATTGAATTGCATTCCACATGCAAACAATTATGGTTCACAACAGAATAGTATTCGTATGCAGTCCACCAAAGCTTTGACCTGATGGCCACATGTGAATTCATGCTTTGAAGTTTTGTCCAGTAGTGCATAGCAGTGGTGAATTGCACTGCAGTCCACATGCAAACTATTATGGTTCAGTGCATAAAAGTATTCGCATGCAGTCCACCAAAGCTTTGATTTGATGGCCACATGTGAATTCATGCTCTGAAGTTTTGTCCAGTAGTGCACAGCAGTGCTGTATTACACTGCAATCCACATGCAAACAATTATAGTTCCCTGTAGAACAGTATTCCTATGCAGTCCACAAAAGCTTTGACACCTGATGGCCACATGTGAATTCATGCTTTGAAGGTTTGTGAAGTATTTCACTGCAGTCCACGTTGCAAACAATGCTATGTTCAGTATTGCATTGTTTTGTCACATGGCAAAGGGTCCGGTTTTACTTCCATGATGGGAAGTTTTATGCACGGTGCAGACCAGCCGTTAGATGAGTGACATGTCAAAAGGCAATTTTAATCTTGCGGCTGACAGTTATTAAAACCAAAAAGGACATCCACGTTAGGTCGTTTTGGATGCCTAACACCACAACAGCACTTGATGGCATCTACTGACTTAATCTTGCTGTCAGACAAAAAATACTAGCTTCGCCCATGCCACATTTTGACGACTCAGATTTCCAGTAGAAGGTTTGGGTATTATAGGGATATGTGACAATATACGTCTATATAATACAGACTTTGCTCATCATGATGCCAATCAAAAACCCATTTAAGGAGTCCCACACTTCATCTGTTTCTAAACTAGTTATGTTGCCGGCCTTTCCAATCTACAAGCATACAAATCCTTATTTTCAGTGTCTAAACGTGGCCATACAACTATGGAGTCAGGCAATGTGATGGTGGAAAATTTATATTGTCCATTCATGCGAGACGTGTTTAGTTTTGCAATTTACCATACTGTAGCCACCCGAGTTTTTTCCAATATTATAGATGTGCATTTTGGGTATGTATACACTAAGCTTGTCAGTTGAAATTTTGGGTTACATCAAGAACAAGATTATCCATACACACACACACACACACACACACATTGATTTTCACTAGGAGACGGACTTACCTGATTGTAATTTCATGCAGATTGGCGTGGCTAAGCAAATAAAAATATCGGAATGGGAGGTGTAGGAAATAATAAAGGCGCGGCAGGCGAAGATGAGGATAACAAGGCCCTCCCTAACATCGCACATGAAGCAGTGTCTTTGATGCTCCCGATGCTTTA
The DNA here is from genome assembly GCA_017140935.1 of Hamamelis virginiana. Lineage (NCBI taxonomy): Eukaryota > Viridiplantae > Streptophyta > Magnoliopsida > Saxifragales > Hamamelidaceae > Hamamelis > Hamamelis virginiana. The sequence goes on along the minus strand of JAESVK010016896.1, from coordinate 9,081 downwards.
TATGAACCTTAACCGGTATGGTGTGCATACTGGCAAGAGTAATGGCCACATGCAAATTCAGTATGTGTGTTCACATATTTGTCAATCTGGAGTAGCTTGGCCAACATTCCGAGTGTGCACCCATATGGTGAGGATTTAAAAAGTTGAAACAATATGGCTTTGTTGTGGGCGATCGGCTATATTTATCCCGCCCCCTACCCGCAACTTCATCCAAATTCTTCTTTCCAAACCATCAGGTCACCAACACCTGTTATGGTCATAGAGAGGAATGCAAAAACTTTAATCGCACATATTACATATGAGGAAAAACGCCGCTAATGGGACCGTGGTAAATTGTTTGGTGAGGGAATTTTACGTACTCTTCAAATTTTTTTTAGGACTTTATCATAAGCGAGCGGTAAATATAATGCACATTACCAATATACAATTGGTAAAACACAATATGTAATTTCAATTATGAGATGAGTAACCAGATTGTATTTTAATGATATTAGCAAGCATGTTATGCATTCTATTCTCGATTTCAATGATTCGAAAGGAGATGTGCGCAATGATATTAGCCTGATGTTCTGATGGTAAATTTGCATTTTCTAATTTCAATTTTCATTTTTATAGGCTAGGATTGCACCCAAAAAGTGTTGGGCACAACCTATATATACGTGTGTGTGTGTGTGTGTGTGTGTGTGTGTGTGTGTGTGTTAATAAGAAACAAAAACTTTACTATATAGAAAGAAAGAAAGATACAAGCCCGAAATACCTTTTTGAAAAATAACAGTAAAGCATTGAAATTGGGTAATATATGGGGTGAAAATCTGGAAACTATTAAATTTCAACAGTCATCTTGTTTCCCAGCTGGTTGAGTTGCTCGCAGCAACTTCCCCATCTGGTTAAGGAAGTCTTGCCATCTTGTATTTTATGCAGTCAACCGGTTCAACCATACTCCAACTGGTTGGCAGTTCAGTTAAAAGTAAAATTTGTAAAATTTTATTTCAAGCTTCATCCACTAGCATTGCCATAGCCCAAATGAAATTACACACCTAAAACATGAATACCCCAATAACCTCTACAAACATTGTTAGCCATCTAAACTCTATACATGTATCACCATCATACCTATCCTGTTATTCAAGATCATCGTTGCATAATACAAAAATGGGAAATATTAAGGCTCAAATTGGGAACTAGTAGTCTCATATTGAGACAAATTAATGCTCAAAATAACAAATCCCATCCTAAGATCACTTCCCAATAATCCAAATGGTTATTTCAACAATCAAAAAGTGCAAATAACTGAAAATAGAAAAAAATTCATGCATCAACTATTTTTGACAAAACAAGAAAAGATGTGAGACTTTCACCAAAATGTAGCTTCATGCTAATATATTGAATAGCATAATATTTCCCAAGAGTAAATAAATTGGCGTAACCTTGAAAACAACAGGTAAATTCAAGGGAAATGGGTGAGCTTTAAGCATATACATGTATAATTTAAAAGGAACATAGGAGCAAAAATAATGCGTGCTCACTACAACATTTGGGTCAAAGCATGGAGAAATAGGTATGATTGCTAAGAATTCCAATTATATAGGGTGATTATCACAGCCTATCAATGAGGAACTGATATTATGACCTATATAATAGTGAAAGAATACAAATATATATATATATATATATATATATATATATATATATATAGAGACACACACACACAAAATAAAAGTCTCCTAACCAGACATGAATTGCTCAAAAATTGGATTTATCCTCACCACCCAACGTGTGATAAGCATTGTACACAATGTAAGGAACTAAGACGAAAAAAAGAAGAAGAGAATTTAGAGAAGAAATCAACTGTGCAATGCAATTCCAGAAGCAAGTACCATGCAGGAAGGAAGGGTAAGGAATATAGACAAAACAACTAGCAAAAATGAAAAAAATAAAATAAAATAAATTGATCCTATTTCTATATATACAAGCAAGGCAGTGAGAGGGTATTTAAGAAATGAGGAGTTCCTTATAAACAGGATCCTATCCTACTATATAAACAAGAAACCTTCACAAAAGGCTATTATGCAGTGCGGTAAGCCCATAGTGCCTTAACAAGCAACCGAATCCACAATGTCTGCATAAACTCGGGATTAACCGTATTGTCAAAAATGTGTTTTACCTCCTTATTTACTAATTCAGCATGTCACATATAATTAAAAGGCAGATTAAACATCATATAACTGTCACAAAGTGAGCATAAATACACTAAAAGTATGAAAGAAGTACAACTCAACCATGAGTTAAACTTGATGTGATTCAAACGGAAGGGGGTGGATTTTTGCAAGTTCTCTTGTTATGACCAATCTGTTTGCAATAGCTGCACTTCTTTCTAGGGCCATCATGGAACTCGCTACGAATTCGAATGGTTTTGGGCCTCCATGCTTCGCGAACAGCCGTAGGAGGGTTCCATATTACATCTTCTTGCAAAGGCTCCCATTGTTTATCATCTAATGTGGGAAATATCTTTTAAGAGTATGTCGCCTTATACGTGCTCAGAAAGTACCACACCCCACAGTATTGATAAGGATCCTCGTGAGCTATAGACAGTACAGCCATTGCATGGCTACAAGGGAATTCAAGCACTTGAAATGATCGACATGTACAAGTCCTTCTTTGAAGGTCTACAGTGTCAGTGTGTTCCGCGGAATGTACCTGGAAATCAAACTCTCCAAATTGGTATGACTGATGATCCCGAGCAACCTCGCGCAACCTGTCAAGTGTCTTCTCAAACTTCCTTGTTAGTGGTCCGTTCCAATGAGTTGACTGATTGCGGTATTTGTTCCAGTATTTAACTACCTTCTCCATTGTGAATTCGATGAGCTTAACAATTGGGTACTTCCTGGCAGATTTAAATATCGAGTTAAGGGTTTCAGATGGATTTGTTGTTAAAACCCCATAACTACGACCAATGAAAAAAGCATTTGACCAATGCTGATTGGGCACATCACAAATCCATTCGTGCACAGCCGGACTGAGTCTTTCTATTTCTAACAATGTATCATTAAAGTCACATGAGCGGTACATTTTGGACAGAGACCAAAACATCCGCTTCAATAGAACATCTTTGAATGTTGAGTGGAAGTTCGATTGGAGATGTTGTATACAAAACCTGTGGTAAGCCTCTGGAAAAACCTTGGGTACGGCTTTCTTTAAACCCTTCTGCCGGTCAGATAAAATGGTCAAATTATGTTTACGAACACTGTCCCCCAACTGCGATCGTAACTGGTCCAGAAACCATTCCCAGTTATCATAGTTTTCAATTGAGACAACTGTATAAGCAAACGGTATAGTCCTGTTGTTCCCATCAAATCCACATGCGATCAATAGTGCACCTGGATACTTACCACGCAAGTGGGTACCATCCATTGAAATTAGGGGATGAATGTGTCGAATGAATGCAGTCAGGCAAGGTCCAATAGTCCAAAAAACACGGATAAATGATAAGTCACCTTGTCCGATAGGATAAAGATTCTTCTCTGTTTGAAAGTAACTTCCTGGATTCCTAGATAAGAAGTGTTCCTTGTATGTTGGAAGAGATTTGAAAGATGATTCGTACAATCCATGTACCAAACGAAGCAATTTATCCTTAGCTCGGTGAGCCTTCCTATAGCTTATTTGAATCCTCCATTTGTCTTGCATTGATGTTTGGATGGACGTAGCGGTCATCTTAGGTTGACGACGAAATGCGGAAGCCATCTTATCAACAATCCATTGCACAGAAGCTTGTCTGTGATCAAAATTGCGAGCGGGAATGCAACATGTGTGGGCTGGGTTGAATGTCCGAATGGTGAATCTTCCACTGTGTATTAAAGCATGAATACCCCCACTGGCATTCGTTATTGACACATGTCAACCCAACTTTATAAGGGCATGAATATTTAATACGAAATTCGAAGTTCCGCCGGATAGCATGCTCACGAACTGCGTCAAGAAATCCTTTTTTGGTTGCATATGACTGGTTAGCGCGTAAGAGACCATCGTTCTCCAAGTCATCAATGTCAAAATCATCATTCGAGGTAGACAAATGATCCGTACAGTAATCACTGTTAGACAAGGACATATTTTTGTCCTTCTCATCAACCGCAGTGGACAAACTTTTGGGTGAATGGTCAACATTTGGTATAGGAGGAAGTTCTTGCTGAGCTGCTGAGCGCCCTCATTACAGGTTGCATGAGACATTGAACATGTAACATGAACATTCGAACGTGGCCTGTAATAGATGGAATAAGCAATTAAATTGGCATTGTATTTCCATCATATCTATCATTTGATAAATTAACAAATCAAATATCAACAAGAGACATGACATGGGTCTCTAGCATTTTCCCAAATTATATATTGTCCTGTGGCAATAAGGATATAAAAATTCATTTCATACCATATTCTAAAGATGCTACAGATTTTATTATTATACAGCTATTGAGAACTTTTGAATTATAATTTTAAAAACAATTGGAAGGGTGATATGTATATACGATCAAGAAGAAATGGAATTGACAATATATGCACTGATTTCAGAGTTTATGTGACAAATTATGGGTGGGTTAATAGAGTGACCAAAGTCTAGGGCGCAATATGTAGACAATTGAAGAACTTACATTTACATAAATAATACAAATGTGATATAGGAAAATAGTAATAACAAATACCTTCGGGGGAAGCGTACATGAGGAACATCGATACTAGTATGCAATGTGTCGCCGACTTCTTCTTTATCGACTTGATAATAATGCATGGGAGTACCCTCGTTATGAGAAGGGAAGTCATCAGAAGCTGCTGGGGTATGCCTACATGAGTTCAGTAATGATTATTTTATATGGACGAAAGTTAGGAATATTCAATTGACATATACGTTTAAGTAATTGAAGGCAAAGTTATACAAAAGTCAAGTTCTCAATACTAATTCAACAATCAGTGCACATATACCGATGCATTTGGTCGTCTCCCCTCTCAGAACTAATTTGATTGATTGCATCCTCGACTTCTTTATTTGGCATGCGATTGCAACTAATGGGAGTACACTTAACATTTGTGGGAATGAATGTCCGTTCAGGGGTATGCCTACAAGTGATAAACATCTATTATTCAAAAAGGGATAGAATTTACTAAAAAGATGTTTGAAGGACATAATTGCTCCATATGGGTTTTACCATCTCTATCATTCTCATACTCACTGCATTGCCCAATGGTACCAACATTTGCAGTGACAAAAATGTGATGGTATAAGAATGTTGACATACACGACAATATTCTAGATATTGAAGACAGCACTGCATCCTAATGAGCAAAGTAGGTGCAGGTTTTTTATGTATCCACATCAATTCGTTACAATTAGGTACTCCTCATTGGTTGAGTTAATTATACAATCTTAAAATCATTATTGTCTAACAAGCCCTCCTCCATTAACTCAATGTTTGAGTTAATTTTGGCACAATGGTAGTATTTTAAACAATTGGAGATGTTGTAATCAGTGTTTTAAAAACCGGACCGTTCATCGAACCGGAAAAGTTACCTGGTTAAGGGTCAACCGGTTGAACCACCAGGTTGAACCGTGACGTCATAAATATATTATTTATTTTATTATTAGAATAAAAGCTATAAATGATTCAAAATATAATTTTTTTTAAAATATTTGTACAATCAATCCATATATTTGAATTTATGTGCAATCATTACAAATATTGGGACTATTTTAGTCATTTTAGCACCTTAAAAAAAATTAAAAAAAATTATTTAAAAAAAAAAAAAAACGGGTTCATGGTTGTAATGATGATATAGTTTCTCCATTTGAAATCGAAAGACAACTTGTTCACGTTCACCAGAGGTTTGTTGATGCAATTGGAAGACTGGTTCTTTTTCTTCACGAGTTCATGGCTAAAAAAATGTTAGGTTTGTTCCCCTAAAACATATACATTTCAATATTCATTTGATTTATAGTCATTTAAGCACTCATTTTCAATGGGAGAAGATGAAACCACATAAAATTTGGGTTTTGTTTGAAAATTTATCCATTTGAGTTGCGGCATCCCGTTTACCTAGATTTTGTGTTTTTTTATTGAACCAAATGTTATAAGTATGAGATTTTTCACTTTTTTTTTTTTTCTAGAAAATTTGTCATGTAACCACATATACATTTTGGATATTGAGTGATCATATACCCATTTGATTTGAGGCATCTCATGTATATTTTTATTTATATTTTTAATTGAATCAAATGACAAAAATAAAGATGCATTTTTCCAGTTTTTTTCCACAAAATGTGAAATGAATCACTTATAAATTATGGATTTTGTTTGATAATATACCTATTTGTGTTGGAGCATGTCATATACATTTTCATTTTTGTTTTTATTTAAATCAAATGTCATAAAGATGAGATTTTTCAATTTTTTCCCAGAAAGTTTGTGACAAAATTAACAATATATAAATTTTATGTTTTGATCCATAATATATCCGTTTGAGTTGGGGCATGTCATATATATTTGTGTTTTTGTAATGAAACCAAATATAAATTATCAGTTTTGATTGATTATTTACTAATTTGAGTTAGGGCATCTCATAAACATCACATTATATGAAACAAAACTCAAAAGCATTTTATGTTCATAGATAATTTTTTACATACCAAAAAATATGTAATTAGTTAAAAAATCACAAGTTGGATTTTTGGGTTTCGATTCTTATACGGAGTATATCCTTGCCATCTTTGGATGCTCAAATGATGCAAATGCTTGCTGAAACAAAATCAAGCTGCAGCAGAATTTCTGAGATTAATGGTAATGGAAATGGCTAGATTTCCAGGTATTAGCACCTTTCCAATTTTGTTTCATTTGACTTTTCACTGTATGGGCAATTTTGTAAAAAAATATCAATCAGGGACATATTGCGAGTTTTTTGCAAATGTATGGTTTGATGAAAACATTTTGACAGGAATATGGTTGTTTCAAATAATTTTACAAAAGTACTTGTAGCCGTTGTTGCGGCTTTAAGATTTTAATTTATTAAGAAACCGTAATAGCGGCTTCAAAAAAATCTTTTTTTATTTTTATTTTTTATTTATTTATTTATTTTTGATAATTTCACGTTTCACAGTTTTTCATAGTCAGTTTTCTCATAAACCAGCCGTTGGATCACTGTGATATTTGGCAGACATAACATACATGATTGAGGTATCTAATCCAACGGCCAGTTTTCTAAAATTTGCACCACAAGTGACTTTACAAGAGAGCACTTGATGCAAGAAGCATCAGGTGCACCTTATATTAGCACTTCTGATAAGTCATAGAGTAATATTTATAAAAAAGCAATCATTGGATCACTATAATTTTTTGTAAATATGAAATTGATAAGAAATATATTTAATTCAACAGTCAATTTTTCAAAATTTATTCTCCATTCAAATCTAAGCACACCACCTTACAAATTATAAAAATAAATAAATAAAAATTAAAAAAATAAATAAATAAATTTGAAGTCGCTATTACAGTTTCTTAACAAATTGAAATCTTAAAGCCGCAACAGTGGATACAAGCCTTTTTGTGAAATTATTTAAAACAACCATATTCCTGTCAAAATGTTTTGGTCAAACCATACATTTGCAAAAAAACTCACCTATTGCGTGAATAAATTTGTGACTGGACTTAAGATTCCAAAACTTTAAACCAAAGGATCTACCAAAACTCCCAAAAAAAGAAAGGGTAATAATGGAAGGGAGGTAAAGGATAAACATGATCTAAATATTTAAAGGAGAAAGTTTACTAATATATTATATAATATATAGAGCAGTTTGCTAGGCTGATGTGGCTGTCTCTCCTTAATTCTCTCACTTTCTTAATTTTTATTGGTTGATTTCTCTCTCTCCAAGCAGATAACCTCCTCTCTCTCTCTCAATTGGTTTTTAATTTATATTAGGATAAGATTTCAATTTTGAATTTAGATAAACCTCCTTCTCTCTCTCTCCAGCTTCTCTCCTTTTCTTCATTCTCATTGGTTGATTTTATTTTATTTAATTTTATAAAAATCTCATATTATAAGATAAGAATTGAATAACCTCCTCCTCTCTCTCTCAATTGGTTTTAATTTAAATTAAGATAAGATTTCAATTTTGAATTTACATAATTTATTTTATAAGAATAATAGGTGAAGGCCCCTCCTCTCTCTCTCCACGCCTCCTCTCTCTCTCTCTCTCTCTCTCTCTCTCTCTCTCTCTCCACGCCTTCTCTCTATCTCTCTAGCAGCCCCACGTCTCCTCTCACCACTACTGCTGTTCCTTCCAAGGACCAGGTATCTTCTTCTTTTTTTCCATCTTTTTCTTCTTCTTCTTATTTTTCTCTCTTTATATAATAAGATATATATTTTGTTTCTATTTTTTACAGAATTGCACTATATTTCTATTTCTTTTTCTCTCTCTCCACAGTTCCACGCTACTGCTGCTGCTTCCAAGGACAATGTATCTTCTTCTTTTTCTCAATCTTTTTCTTTTTCTTCTTATTTCTCTCTCTTTATATAATAACATTTACGCTAAACTTCACATATTACTTCACATATTATTTCATCACATTAATTGATTTTATTCTAT
>JAESVK010016709.1:192-10381 GCA_017140935.1 Hamamelis virginiana | reverse complement strand
ACATAATTACTATAGTGAGGATTTTATAAACATAAATTGTATAATTGCTATTCAATGGGCTTCTCACCCAAGTTCCGCTCATTCCATCAATTAATTGCATTTTTTACTAAGCTTTACTAAATTACTGCGTTTTCGCTTCGACCCAATCGAAGCATTTCCACCAACCAATTTAATTGACAATATTCTTTTTACTTGAATTAATTCTAAAGAGTCTTTTAGTATAAACCTGCATTTCCCAGTGGTTCGACACCCGTGCTCACTAGTCACAATCGAATTGAGATTATCAGTCACGCGGTTTTATAAATTATTAATCTTGATCACTGACAAGGAATAATCTCCGTTGTCTCTGAAGTGATCAAATTTTGGCGCCGTTGCCGGGGAATTACGGTTTATTTAAAAAGAATATTGGGATTTAATTTAAGTAGTAAATATTAATACTGTTAATATTACTTAATATAAATTCTTTTATACTGTTAGTATCTATATAATATAATTTGTTATTCATTATTCTTTTCCCTTTAACTACAGGTGGCTGAAATCAGGAATTGGGAGCTTCACTCCCGCGCGCTTAAATTAACAAATTAAAAGCTAAAGATTAACTGCTCACAATTTGTTTATTGAATTCCGTGATTATCTGTGGAGACCTATTTTATGCGGGGTAGAAGGTCGTTGTCATTTAACGTAATCCCTTTAGACTCTGAAATTGAAAGAACTCTGAGAGCTGTTAAGGCTTCTCAAAGTCAGTCCAGTGAGTCAGTACCTTTGCATCAATTAGAAATGGCTGAATCATCTGCACACACTACCATGTTACCTGCGGATAATATTCAAGCACCACCAGGTCTTAAAACTCTTAGGGATCACTTCATGCCCAATAGTTTTAATCCACCCTCCTGTATCCAAATCCCGCACATAGAGAATCTCATCTATGAGATTAAGCATGCTACCATTCAGATGCTTCCTACGTTCTATGGGTTAGATAGAGAGAACCCATACGACCATTTGCAGGAATTCTTAGGGATTTGTTCGACTATTAGAATTCAGGGGTTCCATCCAGAATCCCTGAAATTGTTCTTATTCCCGTTTTCTTTAAAAGATAAGGCCAAACACTGGCTTTGTACTCTCCAAACCCCTGTCCCTATCACTACTTGGGAACAGCTTCAAAAGTTATTCCTGTCTAGATTTTACTCTGTCGGTAAAACTCACCAAATGCGACGGGGTATAACAAACTTCGTCCAACATGAACAGGAATCTTTTCACGAAGCCTGGGAAAGAATGAAAGAACTTCTGAGATTATGCCCCCATCATGATGTACCGAAGTGGCAAATCATAGAGTCTTTTGTTAGAGGTTTAACTGAGTGTGACACGCAGACTGTGAAATCTGCCTGTGGGGGAGCTATTTTAAGTAAAGGTGAGGATGAAATGTGGGCTTTATTTGAAGCGTTGAGTGAGGATTCTTTCCATATGGCCTCAATGTCTTTAGGTAACCGTGACGATGCGTTAGTGAAGAAACCGCCTCCCAAAAAGGGCGGTATTTATGATGTGGACACCCAAGTTTTGGCAAATAAACAAGTTAAGGCTCTGTCTCAAAAGCTTGACCAGTTAATCGCGGCACAAGGGCAATCTTCTAAAGCCCATGTGAAACCTGTCAACTTGGTGTGCAATATTTGCACTGACCCAGCTCACGAGACCCCATATTGTCCTATGGCAGGCCAGTACCCAGAGTTTGTCCAAGAGCAGGTTAATGCTGCTCAAGGATATGCACCACCTAGGAATGACCCATATTCCAATACTTACAATCCTGGGTGGAAGACTCACCCCAATTTCCAGTGGTCTAGCCAGCCTAGAGGATCCAATCCTAGTCAGCCTGCAAGACCCACATATAGCAGTAACCCTGCTATCAGTCAACCCTATAGACCACCATTGATGCAATCCCAGTACCCCAGTTATGGTGCTCCTCAAGCACCTGCACCCCAGTATCAGAGTCAAGCTGTGACTCAACCACCACCACAATCTCATAGAACGCCTGGTTTTGAGGAACAAGTCCTAGCTACCCTGAAAAGTCTAGAGGCTTCAGCACAACTCACTCATTCCCATTCCCAATCTATTTCAAAGTTAGAAACCCAAATGGGTCAACTAGCGGCTTCATTTAGTCGCAGAGAGGAAGGGAAATTCCCGAGTCAGGCTGTTGCCAATCCCAAGGGAGCTTTTGTAGCTGAGAGTTCTACTTCTCAGAACCCACACTGTAATGAGGAAGTTAAGGCTGTTACAGTCTTGCGGGGTGGGAAGGTGGTAGATAATAGAGTGGGGGAGAAAGAGAGAGAGATAGAGAGAGAGAGAAAGAGAGGGAAAAAGAGAAAGAACCTGCAATAGAGAAAGAGTCTGAAGCTTCGAGGGATAACTTTCCCGCAGCTTTAGACAATCCATTGGCATCGTATGTGCAGAAAGCCCCATTTCCATCCGCGCTGATTGCCCCTGAGAGGAGAGCGAAGAAAGGGGCTAGCATGTCGGATATGTTAGAGGTGTTTAAAAGTGTCCATATTAATTTACCTCTGCTAGATGCCATTAAACAGATTCCTTCATATGCCAAATTTTTGAAGGAAATGTGCACACAGCAACGCAAGGAGCGCGTGCACTTGTCTAAAACCATAGCTCCTGTTGACATAGCAAGTGCTGTGTGTCAATTCCAAGCTCCTATAAAGAGAAAAGATCCTGGAACGCCAACTATACCTTGCTTCTTAGGAAGTCATTTCATTGATAGAGCATTAGTCGATTTTGGCGCAAGTGTGAATATTCTTCCATATTTAATTTACGCCAAAATGGAGCTTGGAACACTCCAAACCACACCTACTATTCTTCAATTTGCAGATAGGTCCACTAAGGTACCTAGAGGTATACTGCAGGATGTTTTGGTTAAGATAGATTCGTTTGTCTTTCCTGCAGATTTTATTGTCCTAGATATGGAGCCTGTCGATATTACTAGGCCCCAAATCCCGGTTATAATAGGACGACCTCTTCTGGCAACTGCTAATGCAGTCCTTCATTGTAGGACTGGCATAATGAAGGTGTCTTTTGGTAACATGAAAACCAGGCTGCAGGTTTATAGTGCAGCTAATCAACCTCATAACTTTGAGGATTGTTCTTTTGTAGACATCATAGATAAAGTGGTAGAGGAAGCTACACCTTATCTTCTGTCCAAGGACCCGTTAGAAACATGTTTGAATTACTTTGGGTTCGAGGACCATGACTTGGAGCACTCGTTCATGGAGGTGAATCTTGTCTTAGATTCTACCTCCTCTGTAGAAAAATTGTCATGGAGACCTAGGGTTGAGCCACTTCCGTCTATTGCCAGTGTCCCTTCCCCTACGTCTTTTGAGTCTCCGCCGCAACTTGAGTTAAAGCCTCTGCCGGCTAATCTCAAGTATGCATTTTTGGGTAATAGTGACACCTTGCCTGTTATAATTTCATCTTCATTAAATTTAGAACAGGAAGGTAAGTTGTTATCTATTTTGAAAGAGTACAGAGTAGCCATAGGATGGTCGGTCGCTGATTTAAAGGGTATAGACCCGTCAATCTGCCAGCACCGTATTCACCTAGAGGAAGGTGTGAATCCTTCTAGAGATGCCCAACGTAAATTGAACCCCAACATGAAAGAGGTAGTTAAAAAGGAAGTTTTGAAACTACTGGATGCGGGTATCATTTACCCAATTTCAGATAGTGAGTGGGTTTCCCCTACTCAATTGGTTCCTAAGAAGTCTGGGATAACAGTGATAGCTAACGAGGAGGGTATTCTAGTCCCTACAAGAGCTACCACTGGTTGGAGAGTCTGTATAGACTATAGGAAATTAAATTCCAAGACTAGGAAAGACCACTTCCCTCTACCTTATATTGACCAAATTCTAGAGAGATTATCCGGGCAGAGTTTTTATTGCTTCCTAGATGGCTATTCAGGGTATAACCAAATAGCGGTTTACCCCGAGGATCAGGAGAAAACAACATTTACCTGTCCATTCGGGACATTTGCATTTAGGCGTATGTCTTTTGGCCTATGCAATGCCCCGAGCACGTTCCAAAGATGTATGACTTCTATCTTTTCTGATATGATAGTAGACTATTTGGAAGTGTTTATGGATGACTTTTCTGTTTTCGGTCCTTCTTTTGATGAATGCCTCTCTAATCTCTCAAAAGTACTTAAGATATGTTGTGAGACAAACCTTGTTCTTAGTTGGGAGAAGAGCCATTTCATGGTTCGTGAGGGCATTGTGCTTGGGCATATCGTATCTAGTAGGGAGATAGAGGTTGACAAAGCTAAGGTTGACTTAATTGCTAAACTACCTCCTCCTACTACTGTTAGGCAAATCCGGTCCTTCCTTGGACATGCAGGATTTTACAGGCGTTTCATTAAAGACTTTAGTAAAATAGCAAAACCAATGTGTAATCTGCTTGCTAAAGATGTAGAGTTTAACTTTGATAAAGCCTGTATAGAGTCCTTCAATAAGTTGCGTTTTATGTTGATCTCAGCACCTATCATGCGAGCTCCCGATTGGTCACTTCCTTTCGAGCTAATGTGTGATGCCTCCGATTATGCTGTGGGGGCAGTGTTGGGTCAGAGGGTAGATAAGGCCCCTTATGTTATATACTACGCAAGCAAAACCTTGAATGAAGCTCAGTTAAATTACACTACGACTGAGAAAGAAATGCTTGCAGTGGTTTTTGCGTTAGATAAATTCCGATCCTATCTGTGGGGATCGAAGACCATTGTGTACTCAGATCATGCCGCCTTGCGGTACCTGCTCTCTAAAAAAGAGACGAAGCCTAAGCTGATTAGGTGGATTCTCTTATTACAAGAATTTGACTTTGAGATTAGGGATAAGAAAGGGTCTGAGAATGTCGTTGCTGACCACCTCTCTAGGATTGTAGTAGAAGAAGAGAGTGACCCCACGCCTATTAGGGATTCTTTCCCTGATGAGAAGCTTTTTGCCGTCACTCATTCTACCTTACCCTGGTATGTTCATATAGTGAATTATCATGCCACATGCCTTGTACCATCTCTTTGGTCGAAACAAGAGAAGGATCGGTTCTTTTCGCAAATAAAATTTTATTATTGGGAAGATCCTCTCCTGTTTAAGTACTGTGTTGACCAGGTTATACGTAGGTGTATTCCAGAGGGTGAAATGCAAGACGTTTTGAAGTTCTGCCACACTCTAGCATGTGGAGGACACTTTAGCGGGAAAAAGACTGCCGCTAAAGTCTTGCAGTGTGGGTTTTTCTGGCCCACACTATTCAAAGATGCATTGGACTTCTGTAAGTCCTGCCAAAATTGCCAAAGAATGGGTTCTGTGTCTAGAAGGGATATGATGCCTCTTAACCCTATCTTGATCGTTGAAATTTTCGATGTTTGGGGCATTGACTTCATGGGACCTTTTCCTATTTCGTATGGGTTTGAATACATTCTAGTGGCTGTCGATTATGTATCTAAATGGGTAGAAGCCATAGCCACTAGGACCAATGACCACAAGGTGGTATTGAATTTCCTCCAAGAGAACATTTTCTCTAGGTTTGGGTTTCCAAGGGCCATCATCAGTGATGGAGGGTCACATTTTAATAATCGACCCTTTGCAACTCTCGTAGCTAAATATTCTATCACTCACAAGGTTGCAACCCCATATCATCCTCAGACTAGCGGGCAAGTGGAGGTTTCGAATAGGGAAATTAAGCATATCCTAGAAAAAACTGTCAGGCCTGATCGTAAAGATTGGTCATTGCGCTTAATTGATGCATTGTGGGCCTATAGGACTGCTTTTAAAACCCCTATTGGTATGTCTCCGTACCGTTTAGTCTATGGCAAACCGTGTCATCTCCCTGTCGAGTTAGAGCATAAAGCACTTTGGGCCATTAGGAAGTTTAACTTTGAAATGAAAGAAGCGGGTTCTCACCGCAAGCTTCAGTTAAATGAGCTCGAAGAGATTAGGAATGAGGCTTACGAGAATTCCAAAATTGCTAAAGCCAAAATGAAAGAGTTTCATGACAGACACATCAATAGGAAATCTTTTGAACCAAATCAGAAGGTGTGGCTGTTTAACTCTAAATTAAGGTTATTTCCTGGTAAGCTTCGATCTCGCTGGGATGGACCTTTTGTAGTAACTAAGGTTACTCCTCACGGTGCTGTTGAAATTCAAAATCCTCGTACTGGTTTGTCCTTCTTTGTGAATGGACAAAGGCTTAAGCCTTTTATTGAGGGTATAACCGATAGTGAGGGCATTCAGGATGGTTTGGTAATTGAGTCTGTCAGTTTGGAAGACCCAACCTATCAATTTGACTAATGAGGAATTTCACGTCTAGCTAAAGACGTTAAACTTAGTCCCACCCACCCATTCCCCTTGTTCATACACTCGTCTAGTCGTCACATTCTTTCAAACATTGAGGACAATGTTTACTTCTAGTTGGGGAGGGTTTGTATATTCTCTTAATATGTATATGCATTTGTATATGATTAATTTATTTATTGGTTCATTTAATTTGTATATACATAATAAATTATTATTATTATTTATCATTCTTGTGTACATGTTAACCCAGTGTGATTTATTTAAAGATTATTTGTATTGAATTTGATAAATAAACATGTGTTACAATGTGAGTTTATTCTTTCATTTATATCATTTCTATTTGTCTATTTTCGACACATTAATTGTAACTTTACTGTGATTAGCCTGTATTCAATCTTGCACATGCACGAACTTGGTTTAAATCTTTATACTTGGCAATTTGAGTATTTAATAAAAAAACCTGTTATAAAGTAGAGACTTATGGCAATTAAAGAAAATTTTGAACCATTCGATCTTTTGTGGGACTCAAATATTAATCCTATCAATCTGTGGTAATTGCTTTCCTGTTATATTATGCATAAATGTTTAAATTATGCGTATGTAGAATGCAAATACCTCGTAATCAGTTGAGAATTTTGTGCACATTTTTGAAAAATGATTTAAGGCCATTTTTCTTCGAGTCTTGTGCCGTGTTAATTTTTGTTAGAGTTTAGGACCCCCGTAGTACCCAATTTTGAGCCAAAAAGTTGTCAATTCTTTCGATAACTTAGCAAGCCATGGGTAACGAGGTGTCTTTTATACATTTAGTTAGTGTAAAGATTAAGTCATTATGAAAATTTTGTCAAAATAAGCCATTTCTTGAAAAAGTCAAAAGTTGACCATCTCTATCGATAGCCGCTTATCGCTATTGATAGCCAGCATCAAAATTCAAAAAAATAAAACATTTCGCGGACAGAGGGCATTCTCTATCGATAGCGAGATGCCGCTATCGATAGAGATCACGAAGCATCGCCTGTAAAGAGCTTTCCCCGCGCGAAAAACCGTTCATTTCCACCTTTTTTTTCCGCCTGAAAAGCTCCATAACCACCACACCTCTTCACCTTCCACCTCTCGTACCGACCATCTCAGGCGTCCATTCCACTGAAGAGTGATTCCGTTGCGATCCTCGCACCATTTTGCACGTTTCTGACCGATCAGAAATTAATTTTACTTCATTACATTTGGACGTCATTTATCACCTTGCATTCCAGCGAGGGTAGGCCATCCGGCGAGTTTTCATCTTCCACACTTCGTGAGTACCCGTTCATATTCTAAATTCTTGAATTTTTCTTAAAATGGCTTAGTTTTGTTTCATATGTCATAGCATGCTGTTGGTTACGTAAGATTTGCATGTAAAAAGTTAGAATAGTGTGTTGGGTTTTGAGTTTAGATAATATTGAAACTTGTCCTTGTACACTTGTTACACTGCATTGTGACGTGGAGTTGTGAATATATGGAGCTGTGATAATGCCTGGATGTTAGGCTATGCATGGGCATGCATGGGCATGCATGCATCGATGCATGTGATTGGAGGAGTTATTAAAAATAGCCTGGATGATAGGCTAGTCCTGAAGTTTGAAATAGGATTTAAAAATTATCATGTGGGTTAAACAAATGGCTATGTTGTGTGTTTAATTATTATTGGAAAAAAAAAAAAAATTTATACGAGTATCTCTGCAATTATTCTACTGCTGACTATGTTCCTATCTGCTGCCGTGTGGGTGTAAAAAAATTGTACAGAGCTATGGTACGCCAAAAGACCACCGGCAGGAAGGGCGTAGCTTTTCAGGAGCCGGCACAGCCGAGACCGAGGAGGTCTACAGATACCAGTCGGGGCAAGGCCCAGCGCACGCAGCCAGATTCGTCAGATGATTCTGAGTCTGAGTGGCAGCCTGCACCAGTTCAGAGACCATCTGCCAGAGGTCATTCGTCTGCCCAGCCGCCAGAGAGCGCGCCTCCATCCAGTTCACAGTTTGTGGAGGAGGAGTACATTTTTGAGGATCCTGATATCGGCGAGACTAGCTAGCCTCGCATGACTCGCGAGTTCGAGGGCTATGCAGACACTGAGACCGGGTCGAGGAGAGTACCGACTCGGCGAGCTGCGAGGCCATGGCCTGTGATTCTGTCGGCGAAGAACTTCAACGTCGAGAGATATGTTGACCCGAAGTCATTCAGATATCAGGGCTTGCTAGTGGATACCCTCCAGGACAGACACCTCAGCACCTGGCTGAGGAAGAGCGGCGGATATATGGCCAGTGTGGTGCGACAGTTCTATACCACAGCACACACAGCAGAGGATCAGCCCGAGACACTCCAGGCCGAGGTTGGAGGCCGCATTGTCAGATTCACTCCAGACGATATCGCTACCTATCTGGGGTGCGAGCGTCCACTCGAGACAGCGGTGGAGGGCAGTTATCTACAGCTGACAGAGAGTCAGTCTGCAGACATGGTATGTGTTGATCGGGAGCTGTTCGATGGCATGCACTTCACGACCGGGAACATGCACCCATCATACGCAGCTATGAACAAGCTGCTTTACTGCAACCTGCAGGCGAGAGGCACTGATTCTCAGATACCGGTTGAGTCTGTGAGGCTGCTGCTGGAGTTCTTGAGCGACCACCCGATGGATATCGCCGCCTTGATTTTCAGCGAGATTCGTACATTCATTGCTACACAGCCGCGGAACAACATGCCGTACCCCCAGATGATTACAGCTTTTGCACTGGGTGCGGGTGTTGTATCTGACGAGCCATTGAGATGGGGTGAGGGTCCTATTACCCCCACTACTATAGCCAGGAGTATGGCAGCTCGGCCGAAGAGGCCACGTACTGAGACCGCTGGTCCATCAGCGCCTGCTCCTGCACCTGCACCAGCCCCAGCTCCGACTCCTGCTGCTCCCGATATGACATTTGCCATTTCTCAGGGTCTGTTCCATCAGGTCCTAGAGGGATTGAGATCCATGATGCATGTTCAGCAGAGGCAGTCAGCTCAGCTTGACAGACAGACCGCTCAGCTCGACCGACAGTCTGCTATGATGGAGAGGCACTCTGCACAGCTCCGGGTTATGTGGCGACGTATGGACGGCGAGCCGATTTCTGAGGCCGACCGCGCGTTATTCTATGAGCCACAGCCTGATCCTAGATTTGACATCCCGCCTGGGGATGTGCAGTGATGAGAGATGATGCTCAGTTTTGAGCTTGGACAGTTGTTTCTTTTTGAAAAATTCTTTGTTTCTTTTTGGTTAAAACTTTTAAGTTGTTGTCAGGGTTAGTTTAGGTATTTAGGATGGTTAGGGTAGTGACCTGAACAAATTACAACCATCCTAATTTTGCAGTCTTCAACTCTTTCTGTTACAACCAAAAATATTACAAGCCTATAAAGACCTTTTTGATTTTAAAAATATTGTGCATTATTCTCTTGTGATTACTTGTTTATTTAAGTTTTATTTATGTATGAATTGCATCTCTGCATATATAACTTTGTTATTTCATCTCTCTTTGGTCATTAATTAGAGCTTAATGTATAAGTTTTATACTTGTATATTTCCATTTGGGAACTCTGGGTTACTAACCTTTTCAGAGTGAACATCTTTTGCGAGTGACCATCAGTGAGGATTTTGAAGTTGAAACTAATTATGGGTTAATTCTCGTACTCTTATTACAGTATTTTGATTTTATCAAAGTTCATCCTCACTACACATTGAATACTTGCTAATTTCCTGTTAAAGATAGCATTTCTTGTATTATAAATGTTCAAGTATGAATAGTGATATATCTGTGGATGAAACTCTTACTGTGTACATAGCATATTTTTAAATTTTTTTT
>JAESVK010016652.1:1822-13429 GCA_017140935.1 Hamamelis virginiana | reverse complement strand
AGACTTTCAAGCTCCTGTAGAGGTAAAACTCTACGGCGGTGTGACTTTCGTAGCAGTAAGTCCCGACGGACAGGGCAGTCAGGCTATAGGTGTCTAACCAGGGTTTAGGGGTTTGGAGGTTCACTATGAGCTTCCTTCGTCGGTCGATGTCTGTGAGATCAGACACTCCCTCTAAAGGGAAACAGTTGGTTAACAGGAAAGAAACCAGATATACTATAGATGAAATAGATTTATATGAGTAGAGAATACCTAGGGTACCAACCACAAATATTTATCATAGACCATTGTTAAAATTTTATGCAGATATGAATATCCAGTTAACAGAGCACAATGTTAATTGTGATTCTGATTTTGCCACACTCAAGCTCTTTGACCAGGAGAGTATTGATAGACATTTATCAGATGGATTTAAATATTTGCATATCGGACTAGTCCAAGTTGCTGCTCAACCTATGGGAAGAGAAGGCATGGACTTGTCAATTGTTATGGTCTTGAGAGACTGCAGATGGTTAAATTTTGATAAAAGTATGCTAGGAGGTATACAGTCAGGATTACATGATGGTCCAGTATATTTTAATTGTTTTCCGAATTATTGTGTTAGTTTGGAAGATAAAAATATAATGGAAGTGTTAACTGTTAAATGTTAAGATTCATAATCCTGAGATCCTTCAAGGGTCATTACCTGTTACCATCAGATCTAGGATACAGTATAAAGTTTATAACACCCATTTGAGTCATAGAGCAAGAGTAAGTTCTCCTAACGGGGAAACTCTTATAATTCAAACAAATATTAGGATAATGCCTAAGATAGAAGATAAACAACCAGAAGAAGATAATTCTTCTACAAATGTTCAAAAGTTAACTGAATATAATGATGGAAGTGTTGGAATAAAGTTTTCTAATGATAGAAGGAATTCTTTCAGACTTCCTATTAAACCTGAAAAAAGAAATTTTGAGACAGCTTCTAGAGCTTCTTGCTCTTCTGTCCCAACTAGGATATTTGAATATAAAACTACTGAACCAGATTTAGTAGGAGTTAAAAATTCAAATAGACCTAGACCTTTTTATACTACAGAACCAAAGGATTCAGTTCACTCTGATTCAGAGACACAAGAGACACCCCCAATGTCTCCCACACAGTCTCAAATGGATCCTCAACTCTGTGTTATAGAAAAGGAGTTCATAATAGATAAAGTGTTTTTGAGAAAAGATTTCTATTACGAGAGCAATAAGAAACCAAAAGAATGGTTTTTTAAAACATTTGACAAACCCCAAAGAGATAAAATTCAAGAGGAATATTATGCTTGTATGAATAAACATAAAACCCATATCTATTTCTTTACATGGTTTGAAATTTATGCTGAACAAAATTCAGTAAAATTCCCATTCGTTAAAGAGATAAATATGGCGGGTAAAAACACTACTCTCTGGAAGACTGCTCAAAATATCCATAAGGAGTCAATTCATCCTCCCATGGAAAATATTGAGATAAGTCACAGAAATAGTGTTATTACAGCTTCTCCATTTAAGACTTCAGAAAATCCTTCTACGTATAGGAATTTTCAAAGGATTATGGAGCAGAATAATTTTTCAAATCAAACATTAAAAACTATTGGTGATCAGTTATCCAGGGTTGAAAACCTTGTCCAGAAGGAGAAAATTACTCCTGATAAAGCTGATGAAACACCAATATTCAAACCTCATGAAATATCTAAAAAACACTCACAACAGTTGTCTAAAACTGTGTTTTCAGAAATAGAAAAAAGGCTTGAGATCTTGGCAAAAGTAGGCACTAGAATTGTTCCGGATACTCCTGAAACTTTTAGAAAGACTATTGCTGTCATAGAAAAAGCTGAGCCTGAATCTGATGATGAAGTATCACAGATTGAAGCAGCTTTAAATGCTTTAAATTCTAATATAACATCTAATAGACCTTTAAGGAATTTTTATCCTAGACCAACATATCCAGATATGCAAATGGAGGAAAGAGGAACCTTCCACCAAGCTACATATCATGGAGGAACCATCTATGAATGGAATATAGATGGAATGACTGAATATCACATAATCAACTATCTACAGGAAATGACTATGTTTTGCACAGCATATAAATCAAAGTCTCCTGAAGTAGGTGATCATGCAGTAGCTTCAGCATTAATTGCTGGGTTTACTGGACAGTTAAAAAGTTGGTGGGATAATTATCTTTCAGTCGCTGAAAGAACAAACATTCAAAATGCTGTTAAAACTGATAACACTGGTACAGTCATTAAGACTAAAGATGATGAAGAAATAGAGGATGTTGTTGCTACTCTTATCTTTGCCATTGCCAAACATTTTATTGGAGATCCCTCCAAGATCAAAGATAGATCTGCTGATTTGTTAACTAACTTGAAGTGTCCAAAACTTCAAGATTTCAGATGGTACAAAGATATGTTTCTCACCAAAGTTTTGATGAGGAATGATTGTAATCAACCATTCTGGAAAGAGAAATTTATTTCTGGGTTACCAAATTTATTTGCAGAAAAAATTAGGATAAAACTTAGAGAAAAACATGATGGAATGATCCCTTACGATAAACTTACTTATGGTGACATTGTAAGTACTATCCAACAGGAAGGTATTATATTATGTAATGATTTTAAGTTAAAACTGCAGATGAAGAAGGAAAAAATGGAAAGTAAAAAAGAACTGGGATCTTTCTGTGAACAATTTGGATTTACTTCCATTAAACCTGCTCCATCAAAAACAGCTAAAAAACAGGCTAAAACAACCACCATCAAGGCTATAACAGAATAGTCAAGGCTATAACAGTCAAGGCTATAACAGAAGATTTAATGCTAAGAAAGGTAATTCTAGAACTAATTCTAGGAAAACCAGTGGTAACAAGGGAAAAAGTAAAGGAATTGAACATTGGCTTCAACCACCATCAAGTTCAAAACCTTCAACCTCAAATACTAGTGGTCCTAATAAAAAGCCAGGTGTTTGCTATAAGTGTGGCAGATTTGGCCATTACTCCAAATCATGTCCCATGAAAGCAAAAATTAATGAGCTTAATGTTAGTGATCAATTTAAGAAAATTTTAATGGATATTCTTCTTATTTCTGATGAATCAGAAATTGTTTATGATGAAGAAGAAGAAGGTCTTCAAATCGATGAAATAGCTTCATCAAATGAAGAATCTTCTTCTGAATCAGAAGAAGAAGATGATATTTGTAGACAGGATTGTAAGTGTATCAATGTCATAACTAAAGAACAGACAGTTCTTTTTGATGCTATTGACAAGATATCAGATCCTAGTGTACAAATGGAATTTTTGTTAAAACTTAAAGATAGTTTAACTGATAAACCTAAGGCACAGAGTTCAAAACAGGTTTATAATCTCAGTGAGATTTTACAAAGATTTGAACCTAAAGATAATAAAGAGGTTACTATTCAAGACTTAAAACGAGAAGTTAATCAACTAAAAGTTGATATCAAAGATCTTAAGACTAATATGGATAGTGATATTAGTAGACTTAAAACTCAGGTGCGCTTACTTCTTTTAAAACAAAAGAAAGAAACAAGTTCGTCTAGTGATACTTCTACTAATAAATCTAATTCTGATGATGATCGAATTAATGAAGCAACCCTGTTATCTATTGAAGGAGAAGATGGCTTTATTAACTTCACAGCAGAAGATGGGTTTATTAATCTGTTAACAAGAGGGACATTTCAGAAATGGAATGTTAGGTTAACTATCACTATCAACAAAGAGTATAAACTTGATATTATTGCATTAGTTGATTCTGGTGCTGATCTTAATTGTATTCAGGAAGGGCTTGTTCCTACCAAATACTTTGAGAAAACATTAGAAGAACTTGGCACTGCCAGTGGTGCAAGATTAAATATCAAGTATAAATTATCTAATGCTCATGTTTGTAATAATGGTATCTGTTTCAAGACTCCATTTATCCTTGTTAAAGATTTAAGGCAAAGTGTGATTCTTGGAACACCTTTCCTAAATCTTCTCAATTTTTTTAAGGTTGATGATCAAGGAATTACTGCAAACATAAAAGATAAGGAGGTATTCTTTCATTTTATATCTCCACCCATTGATAAAAATATTAATATCCTAAGAGATGCTTCTATATTTCCTGAAGTCAATATGATTCAAAGAAAGGAAAATCATCTTTTCTTTCTTAAAAAGGAAATAAAGCACAAACAGATAGAACATCAATTAACAAATTGGAAATTGCAACAATCTATTCAAGAATTCAAAAAGAAACTTGAATCAGAAGTTTGCTCTGACTTTCCTAATGCATTTTGGGAAAGAAAGAAGTATATTGTAAGGCTTCCTTACAATACTGATTTCCAAGAACATATGATACCCACAAAAGCTCGTCCCATTCAGATGAATGTAGAGCTTTTAGAACATTGTAAAGTTGAGCTACAGGATCTAATCAATAAGAAGTTGATTAGAAAGAGTAAATCTCCTTGGAGTTGTGCTGCCTTTTATGTTCAGAAAAATGCTGAACTTGAAAGAGGTACTCCAAGACTTGTTATCAATTATAAACCGTTAAATGATGCTTTACAATGGATAAGATATCCATTACCAAACAAACAAGACTTAATCACTAGGTTAAGCAATGCTACCATCTTCTCTAAATTTGATATGAAATCTGGATTTTGGCAGATTCAGATAGATGAACAAGATAGATATAAAACTGCTTTTACTGTCCCTTTTGGACATTTTGAGTGGAATGTTATGCCTTTTGGTTTGAAGAATGCTCCTTCAGAGTATCAGAATATAATGAATGATATATTCACACCATATTCAAATTTTACCATTGTTTATATTGATGATGTTTTGATTTTCTCTACATCTATTGATCAACATTGGAAGCATTTGAATATCTTCTTTAATACCATCAAGCATAATGGGTTAGTCTTGTCATTATCAAAGATATCTCTTTTTCAGTCTAAGATTAGGTTCTTAGGACATCACCTTCATCAGGGAACTATCATTCCTATAGAGAGATCTATAGAGTTTGCTAGCAAATTCCCAGATGTCATTGTTAACAAGACCCAGTTACAGAGATTTCTTGGAAGTCTCAATTATATCTCGGATTTCTTCCCAAATCTGAGTCAGTTATGTGCCCCTCTTAGGAAGAGACTTAAAAAGACTCCTCCTGAATGGAATGATGAGATGACCAGAGTGGTCAAGATTATCAAGGATAAGGCTCAACGCCTCCCATGTCTTAACATAGCAGATCCCTTAGCTTTTAAGATAGTCCAAACAGATGCCTCAGGTATAGGGTTTGGTGGGATCCTGTTACAGAGAGATGAAAATAACAAAGAAAGATAGTCAGATATCATTCAGGAACTTGGAATCCTGCCCAGCAAAATTATTCTACTATAAAACAAGAAGTTTTAAGCATAGTTTTGTGCATAAATAAATTTCAAAGCGATTTGCTAAACAAAAAATTTTTGGTTAGAGTTGATTGCAAATCTGCTAAAGAAGTTTTACAAAAAGATGTTAAAAATCTTGCATCAAAACATATTTTTGCTAGATGGCAAGCTATATTATCTATTTTTGAATTTGATATTGAGTATATTAAAGGAGAATCAAATTCTGTCCCTGATTTTCTTACCCGGGAATTCTTACAGGGCATCAATGGCTCCATTGAGAGATAAGGGCAAAGCCCCTTCAGTATCCTCTTCAGTTAAAGGGCATCAGGCCCAACATGTTAAAGGGCATCAGGCCCAACCAGATAAATTTTGGCATCCTGCCAAGGATATCCCTATTGGTCCTATGGTTCGATCCAAAGAATCATATGTTGTTAAAGATAAACCATCTTGGGCTTCAATTGCAGAAAATGAAGAGGCATCTTTATCTGAACTTGCTCTTCAAAATCCTTTTGAAGTGTTATCCTCTGATTATCAAAAGGCATTCAAAAAGAGTCAGGAGGCATTTCCGGCTCTGACAAAAACATTTTCTGATTCAGTTAAAACTGTGGTAGCTTCAAGCTCCACTCCTGTTAAATCAAAGTTTATGGAGAAGCCTCAAAAGCTCCATATTTTTGCTATTGAGAAAGAATTGGTTAAATTTCAAAAAGAACCAATTAAGTTAGCTCAGATAATGTTTGGTGATGATTATCAGTTTCCTTCTTCAACCCCTGAGAAAACTCAGGAATTTTATGAATTCATTTTAGTGGATTCTGATTCTGTATCATTTAAGCATTATCCAGATGTTAAAGATCCATCTCAAGTTAATCATACCACTTGCAAAATTTCCAATGTTATTTCTTTATCTAGATGGGGAGCTTCTCCTTATCTTTATAAGAAATTTTCTCATCATTATAACCCTCCAAGTTATAATTATTGGGATTATCAGCAAGCTTGGTATAATGCCTTTTATTTTCAGAATAAAGATCACCGTCATTCATGGATGATCTTATTTGATAAGGCATTTTCTTTTGATATCCCTTTTTGATTTCTGCATTGGTGGAACCATTTCGGACCAACCCAAGATATCCTTCCTAAACCTGTTCTTGATGGATATTCTATCTTTCAAGAAAAGATTTATGTTCCTCCAAGCTTCCAAGGTTATCCTAAATTGTTAATGTTTTTTGGACAATTTGGTTTAGCTTGGATTTTTTATTGGAAATATGAAATAACACCTTCAGGTATTCTTCCTAATTTGAGTAGAACTTTCCATATCAAATGGTGGGATGGTTTCTCTCATAAGGATGTCACAGATAAAGCAGTTATTGAATGGTTCAAGAAAAGGCCTGGTACTTCCAGTATTGGCTTTGGAGAACAATCAAAGTTGTTAATGGGAAAGAATAAGATTGTCCAGAATATGATAACAGCTCCTACAACATCTAAAAAGGATTTGTTGAAGCAGTTAGAAGCAGCAGTTTCTTCTATCAAAGAAGAAATTTCAGATAATGAAGATGAAGAGTCTACTCTCCATCAGATATTGATTATGCTCAGGAGAATGAAGACGATTGCTTCGGTATCTTCTCTCCTATCAGATAAATTGGGAATCTTTGCTTTCGGTGCAAAGACCTCGCAGATATCAAGGTTATCAGCATCTAATGCACCTTTAGGCGCCTCGAGATGCTCCAGTCAATAATTTTTGGGTAAAATCAATGGTGCTACAGTAAAAGTAATTTTACTATTCACTATTCACAGGTTAAAGCAGTAAAAAAGATAACAGTGCAGGAGACAGTCATTATGAGTTCACATGATGGCTTTTGTTAAAGAAGACCTCATCCATCTATAAAAGGATCATTTGTAATCGTTAGAAGGCAGAGTTTGTTTTTGGGTTTCAATTGTTAGACTCCCATACCCTCTCAACCTTGTTATCCCTCCTCCATCCTCAGATAATTCTCCATATTGTAATTTTGGTTATCAAAGCTATCAGGCCGCTTGATCGGTCATATCTTTTGTAAGTTTGTTATCTTTGTTATTTTTCAATTATATAAATCAATTTCAGTTATATTATATTTGTTTTCTTTTATGTATATCAATTGTTTTACTGTTGTTGGGCGTATATATATATATAACACAGTGAAAACCCAAAAAAATACAGTTAAAATCCAAAAAAAAAGATAGTGAAAATAAAAAAGTTCCACAGTTTCCACGAAAATGAGTGATTTAATTTTGATTAGATAAGTTGGGGCTGAAAAATGGAGAGAGAATTGTATAAAAAAAATAAAATAAAAAACCCACAGTGAAAACCAAAAAACACAGTTAAAACCCAAAACTAAAAGATAGCGGGAAAAAAAAAGTGAAAACTTGAAAAATCCAAAAAAAAAAAAGGGATTGTGTTTGGTATTTTCGCTGTGTTGGGTATTTTCACTGCGTTTTCACTGTGTTTTGTGTTTTCACCGTGCTGGGTAGTTTTGCCATTTTGAAAAATAATTTTAAAAGATTTGGACTTTTCGCATGAAACAATTTTAATTGGGACCTTATGGAGGATAGAAATATTATGAAGACTTTTCGCATTAAACTTTTCTTAAGTAGGACTTCTCGCCAATTTTCCCTTAAAAAAATAATCTCAATCAAATTTTGAACCCACCCTACGATGAAGATTGCCCAAGCGTACATTATTGAGATATATCATAGGCAGTGGCCTAGTGGGATCCATGGTTAAGTTGGATAAGGCTAATGTCATTGCCAGCCCCTCCATGTGAGGCATCAGTTTTGCATCACCTGCAGACCCGACAAGTTTGAAATAATTATTATCTTGGATCTTGATTTTTAATGGATCTCGATCGTATACTCAAATTGTCCTTCTACTAATTGAAAGAGAAAGCTTTGTTCTCTACCTCCCATAGGCGCGCGGATGTAAGTAGGTAGAAGAGGACAGTGTATATAGGTAGGTAAAAGATGCCATAAAATGATAAACGTGAAAAATATGATATAAAAAAGTTAATTCTAAAAAATTGCAACCCAATTATTAATTAGGTACCACTGTACCAGTACGTTCACCATAAAAATAACCAACCAATAATTGGAGTGTCATGTGGTATAATGAGTTGATGCATATTAAGCTAGAATGAGAGAGTTTGAATCGCGTACCTGAATAAATAAATAAAAGATATGTGGCAAAATAAATGGGTTATAGAAGAACAATTCTCTTCGTCCTCTCTAGTGCATCTGTTCAACTTGAAACAACTATTTATTGTTGGATATAAATACCTGGTATAGTTTGACGAATCTCCAAAATAGAATAAAACGCCTCAAGTCACGTTACTGTGTCGCTTTCCTAAAGACAATATTTGCCCCCACCAAATGTGTGCACAGGGTTGACAGCAAATTCGCCTTAGGATAAAATGAGGCTGACCTGTTGATCCTCCATCTGCGTATGCACAACGAAAATAGAGCAGAATACCGTTGATGTAATCCAAACGAACCAAGACACTGCGCTTCAATTTCTGCAGCAATCAGAACGCAGATATGAAAGCCTGAAACCCACACGAGAGGAGAAGGAGAAGGAGAGAATTTCGATTCTGTATTCTGTAATTTGAATGTGTTTTCTGGTCTGGCCGAACCCCCCATTTATAGAGGGGTTCGCACCTTTTGGTTGCACCATTTCGCACCAAAGGTTGCGACCTTTGGTTGCCCAATGGTTGCAACCCGTTTGGATCCGCGCGCTCGGGTCGGCAGATCCAGATCCGCTCCAGACCCAAGTCTGCACACCCGCTCCAGATCCAGATCCAACACCCAGACCCAATATAATTTTGTCCAAAAAGAATATGGCCCATTGGATCTAATGACCCAACCCAACCCAGCCCAACTCGGTCCGGGACGGGGCGGGGCGGGCGGGCGCGCGCGTGTGGTTTTTGGGTCCAAGCCCAATCTTGCTTAGGTCCTCCCTCCTCACAAAACATGGGTACCCCTTGGGGCCCAACCCATAAGTCCAAACAAAGAACTTATAAAGCCTTTAACCTTCTTCTAATTTTCCAATGTGGGACATGTGCAAAAATACACTTTCAAGCTTTCTAAAGAATATAGGAAATTTTCAAAAAACCCCAATATATAACCCATTATAAAATTACTCTATTTTGAAAATATTCAATAATCCCCCACCATTTTCAAAATACAAGATGATGATTCTTGGTTCATTTGGCAGCCTTATGCATAGGTGAAGGTATCTTATTGATTTGAACCTTTCACTTTAGTGAACCTCATCAGAGTTAATCAAGATGACATAGTAGACGTATCTTTGAACTAGCGATCTTATATGATTAACCGGACATGTCTCACACACAAGACAAAATACCTATAGTATTCAAAAAACCCGACCCTTGGCCTTGGGTCTTTATCCTATTTCATGAGTGCTCTAGAGTCAAAGCCCTTGGACATCATAGGAAGCGGCACCACCTCCACACTCATATAGGTAGACTTATAAAGTACTCCTGTAATTACAGTACTCCAACTGCACCGTTGTAAGTCTATTAAGAGTTAAATAACTCATCCTTCTTCTTTTCACATTACAAGTACCAAGTACTTCAACCTTGGGATGAATATAATTTAAGATTCTCAATGCATGTTAAGAATCTTGAGTGCTTGCTATCACAACATATGATGTACTTTGCTCATTGAACTCAAGGACTTGATGTTTCAAGTGTTAAGTCGAGTTTCCACCAGGAGTGATAAATTATGTGGGCTTCAGTCCCATCTCTTTTGATGTTTTCCACACCAAATCCCTTGCAAGACCTTTTGTTAAAGGATCAGCCAAATTTTCACTTGACTTCACATAGTTTATGGTTATTACACCATCTGTAATCTATTGTCTCACATAGCTATGTCTAAGTCCTATATGCCTGGACTTACCGTTATAAATTTGGTTATAAGCTCATGAAAGAGTTGCCTCACTATCACACCGCAAAGATACTGGTGCCATTGGTTTTGGCCACACAGGTATTTCCAGTAGCAAATTTCTTAGCCATTCTGCCTCTTTGCTGCTTGAAGCCAATGCCACAAATTCAGCAGCCATGGTTGAATGTGAGATGCATGTCTGCTTCTTTGATCCCCAGGAGATTGTACCACCTCCAAGTGTAAAGATCCAACCACTTGTAGAAGAATGATCCTCACTGTCAGTTATCCAACTGGCATCTGTGTATCCTTCTAGAACCGAAGGATATCCAGTATAGACTATTCCATAATCTATAGTTTTCCTCAAGTATTTCAATACTCGATAAATTGCATGCCAATGCACAGAGCTAGGGTTACTAGTGTATCGACTAAGTTTCCTTACTGCAAAGGCAATATCAGGTCTAGTGCAGGTCATTGCATACATCAAGCTACAAATTTACTAAGTACCTCATCTTTTGAATGCAAAAGATAAATATAACAGAATTTAGAAAAATCATCTATAAATGTCACAAAATACTTTTTGCCTCCTCTTGTGCGGGTGCTATGCATGTCACATACATCACTGTGAACAAGTTCTAGCAAAGATGTGGTTCTTTCCACTTTAGGAAATGTCATTCTAGTTATTTTAGTTTGCATGCATACTTTACATTTATCTCCTATGTTATTATCATACTTAGGAATTAAATCTAATTTAATCATATCATCCATTTTCCTAGTATTAACATGTCCTAATCTAGCATGCCATAAATAAAAAGAATCAAGCATATAAATAGAATTATTTATTTTATTAATATTAAGCTTAAACATTCCTTGATACAAATATCCTTTCCCAACAAAAACTCCAACCTTAGACAGTATAAACTTATTTGACTCAAAAACTAACTTGAAGTCATACTTATTAAGCATGCTTCCAGATACAAGGTTTTTCCTAACTTCAGGTACATGACATACATTAGTTAAAGACAAAATTTTCCCAGAAGTAAATTCTAAATCCACTGTTCCTTTGCCTTTAATAGTAGCTGTTGAAGAGTTGCCCATGTAGAGAACTGTTCCATCATCCACCGGTTCATAGGTGTTGAAAAAGCTCTTATCATTACACACATGTCTTGTAGCTCGAGAATCGATCCATCAATCACCAGCATCCTCGAGTACATTAATCTCGGAAATAACAGCCAGCATTTTATTTTTGGACTCTGATTCTCCAGATTTCTTTTTGAATGATCTACACTCACTTTTGAA
>JAESVK010016626.1:1224-14122 GCA_017140935.1 Hamamelis virginiana | reverse complement strand
GTTATTTATGTTTAAATATTCTTTCTTGATTATATGTGTTTTTATATACATGAACCCTATGCTTGAATCGATTCTTGGAGGTTTTGTGAACATGGATTGTTTTTAATAAATGAAAAAGTTTTGTTTTACCTCTTCCGCTGCGAATCCATGGCGTGTTTTTCACAGAACCTTTCAGCATGCTCATTCTATTCTATTGCATTTTGCTCATTGGGGAACATTCACGGATGTTTGAAAAGTGATTTTAGGCCATATTTGAACTTTTGATCCTAAATTCTTGCTTGTGTCACCATTCGCACCATGTTTGAGCTTAAAAGTTTCCAATTTTTGTGAAACCATAGAAACCGGGGGGTAAATTTTGGTTCCAAGCTTGGGGAAGGTGTTGTTGAGGTTTGATGAAGCGTATATGTCCTTTTGGAGTGTGTGGGATGAGCCTTTATGAAGAAAATTTGAAAAAGTTGGGTTTTGAGGTCCAAATGAAAAATTCTGGGTTGCTGCATAATTATTACCGGTAATGGAAAAAGTGTTACAGGTAATGGAATTTATTTCTGAAGTTTTGAAGATGCAGTGCAGTTGATTACCGGTAACAAAAAAGTGTTACCGGTAATGGGGTGAATTACAGCAGATACAGTGCAGTTGATTACCGGTAATGAAAAACTGTTACCGGTAATACATGTTCGAATCAATTTGTGCAGAAATTTTTTTAACATGTCAGCCCCTTCGCCCATTCATTTGCTGACACCTCACCCTCACTTACCCCACCTATAAAACCCTAAACTCTCTCAGCCCTACCCCACGCAAACTCCCTCATTCGAAACCCCTCTTCTCCCTCTCATTTCCTTCTCCCCCAAATCCTTCCCGAGCCCTAATTCTTGGGCACCAGTCAGTCTCATATCGCATCAGCAACCCGAGTCTCCCTCCATTACTCCCTTTTGCCCCTATTTTGGTTTTCTTATCAATCCGCTTTGGGCATTGCTGTGGGGAGGAATTGTTGAAGTTCGAACATCACTCTCGCGCCAAGGGGGTAAGCTCTTTGAAGTTCTGGGTTATTTTGCAGTTTTATTTGAATTTGTTGATCTGCATGTCTTGTTGAAATGGAAATGGGTCACTTTGCTGCATTGTGGTTTATTTTTGTGTTGCTTTGGGATAAATTTATGTTGAGTTCTGTTGTGGGCATTAATGGGAGGAAGTGTATGAATTGTATGGTGAAGTGTTTGGGGGATGTGTGTGTTTTAATGGTGGAGATGGGTATGTGGGATACTCTGTTGGCTGTGGCTGCCTTGTTGTGTGTATTGTGTTTAATTTTGGTTGCGACTGCTCGCACCAAAAATGCATCCCCTAAAGGCAAAGGGAAGGTGGTTGAGAAGGTTTCAGAAAAATTTGTAAATAAAAGGAAGGGTGGAGAAGGGAGTTCCAAGCCTAAGTCAAAGGGTAAAGCTCCAATGGTTGATGAAGAGGGGCGGACTTATGAGGAATTGGTCGATTTAGGCCTTCGAAGGCCCTTAGCTAAGTCATGGGAGGAATCTATTGCCTCGAGGGGTTTCAAGTGTGAGAGGTCAATAGCATTAGAAACTTTTAAAGAAACCCACTTGACTCAGCAAGCAATCACTGTTCAAGGCCTCTTTTTCCTGGGTGACAAAGTAGCTGGGTACATTCCTTCCTTCGTAAGGGATTTTTACTCAAATATGGTTGAAGATAACTCTCAAGATCAAGCTCAGGTCCATGCTCATGTCATAAAGACAGTAGTGAATGGCAAGCCCATGGTGGTTACCCCTCAGTCCATTGCCTCCTGTTTGAGTTACACTCGACCTCCATCTAATTCAAAATCTTTTCCATTTTGACCTTTGACAGAAAAATTCCCTGCTGAATTGGCCCAAGTGGTTTGCAAAGACCCCAGTTTGTTCAAGAAGAATTTCTCTCCAGGGCTGATGAAAAGTGAGTATGCAATAATGAACAAGCTAATCCATTATAGCTTGAGGCCCCAAAGTCTAGAAAAGAAGCCAAGGCTGGAAGATGTAAAATTTTTGTATGAGGTTATGCACGGTTGTGTGATTGACCATGCCTTGGTAATTTGGAAAGCAATGAGAGATTTTCCAAAGACGAATTGGAAGAGCCACATGCCTTTCCCTGCTCTCATTACCCAGTTGGCCTTCAAGCAAGGAATCAAGAAGCCCAGTCGAGTGGAGTTGGAGACTTCAAAATTTGGGCGTATTACATTTGGCACTCAACGGAAGAGTGATGCAATGAAACCAAAGAAGTCCCCTGCTGCCACTGGTGAATCCGCCAGCACTTCTCCACTAAAGTGCCTTGAAAGAAAGATTCGGGGTTGGTTCAAGTTAATATTGGGAAAACAGAGGCAGCTAGAGCATAAGCTTGAGTCAGTGGTAAGAGAGCAGAGAATCTCGAAGGGTTTGGATGATGTGATTCCCCCTTACCCTCCTAACTTGGGGGATGGGATTTCTGAAGAGCTGGATGAGATTGGGTCTGATGATGGAGCTGGTTTTGCTGATGATGATGGGTCAGGGGAGGATGATGATTCTGGGGATGGAAACTCTGAGGATGCTGAAGAAAGAAGGGACAGTACTGGGGGTAGTTTAGGTTATAATAATGGTTTTTGGTTGTTTTTCTGTTAAGTTATGTAGTGCAGGTTAGTGAATTTGGAAACCATAGGGTAGCTAGGGTAGTGATGTTGGCGCATCGGGTAGTGAACCCAAACTGTATTTAGCCAACATCCATTTTGTTTGAAAGCCCCTTTTGTACCCTTGGTCATTATATGCTGAATGAAGTCCTTTTTGATTTCCTACATTAATTATGTTCTCCTCTGAGCATTCCTGCATTTGAGTGACTGAGATATGCATCCTTCGGTGATTCCCATGTTTATTTCCTAAGTTTTCTTCTTTCCTATGCTTATCATTGTGGGTGGCCTGCTGTGCTCTTATTTCTCTGCATTTCTAGCTTTGAATTGCATCATTGGCACTATCACTTTCACTGGAGAGTTCTTGCTTAGATATTTCAAATTCTAGCATTATTGTATGAGGTGATAGTACTCGTTCATGTTTGTGTAATGAAAGTAAGTTCTTGATGCCTTATTCTGTTTTGCTTGCAGTCTCTTGCTAGGGACTAGCAAGATTTAAGTTGGAGGGGGTGTTGTGACACCAATTTGTGTTTATTTTATAGTCTTTTCTTTCATTCTTAAATATCTTTTACTCTTATAAATGCTAGGATTAGGTGTTTTTATGTTTTCCTCTGTTTTTGTCCCTTGCAGGTTAAGAGGTCTCTTTCTCTCGTCTTTTCTAAGTCTTTTAATGCCAAATGAAGCCATGAGATCCGCCCTCGTGACTTAAAAGTCTCAAATCAACTTTCATTGGTGAAAGGATCGTGTGGATGTATGCATTTTCTGTAATGGGAAGCTAAAAAGAATGATTTTTCAGTTTTGAGAATCTATTACCGGTAATGGAAATTGATTACCGGTAATAGATTGCAGATTTCAGCATTTCAGGAGGCAGTGCAGTTTATTACCGGTAATGGATTTTCATTACCGGTAATAGAAGTCGCGAATCACATTTTGGCCGTGTTTTTGCAGCTCAAGCTAGGGGCTTTTTGGGGATTTCATTCATCATGTCTTGTAACCCTAAGAGGGGGTATTTAAGCCTAAGTTTTGGGCTGAGTAAGGGTTCCTCAAGTTGTTCTTAGAATAGTTCTTAGTTAGTTCTTAGTTTAACCTAGGTTTTCTTGTGTTTTTGTTGTTTTCTTTGTAGTTTAGGTTAGTTTTCCTCTATTCTCTTGTTGTTCATCCTTTGTAAGCTTAGTCTAAGTCATTTGTACTCTTTTTATCTCAAGTTGTAAGCTACATTTAAGTTTCTTAATCTAGTGATAGCATTTATTACTTGCTCTTGGCATTTATTTCTCTTGTGTTGTGTTTTTACTTGCATTTCATGGCTAGCTGAACATTAAAGGTGGATTCTATGGTGGAATCCCTCTCCAAACCCTAAGTAAGTGCATTTCTCTCATTTCAAAAGCTTCAATGTCAAACGGAATGTTGTTTTCTCACTTTTTCATCTTATGAACCCTTGGAGAATCATATTCATGACCCAAATACAACCAGTAAGTTGTTGTGTTTGAGTTGATGAGCACATATGCATTCTACTTGTTTGTTAAAATGCTCAAGAGAGTGGGAAACTACATTCCATCATTTGTCTCTCGTTTTATGAACACATATTGCCAAATCTTCCACTCAAGACCATTGCTCAAATGGATTCTTGAGTGTGTGTTGTAAGAGAAATCATTTGCTATAGGTTAGGAAGGGATGAAACTATAGGATCCATCTTCTTACTTTACAAGGTTTTTCATACTCTCATTGCCATTAACTTGGCACAAAAATCATCTTCAACAACCAACCCATATTTTTCACTTTTGTTTATATTCATTGGATAGCATGACCTAAAAATCACTAGAACCTATTCCACTTCCTGTGGATATGACCTAGGACCTCCCTAGTTTATTGCTTGACGACCTTAGGACTCCTACGCTTGGGAATCTTTTGCGCACTTCACTTTTCACGTTTAAGCAGATAATAGAGCGTGACCGGTGGTGCTATCTACCAGGATATCTATGTGTGGCAACGGGAAATCATCTTTAGGACACGCCTTATTCAAATCCCAGAAGTCTACGCACATTCTAACCTTCTCATCTTTCTTAGGCACCGGCACAATGTTAGCTAAACACTCGGGGTATTCCACTACTTGGAGAAATCCAGCGTTCATCTATTTTACTACGTCATCCTTGATTTTTAGTGCCCATTCTGGCTTCATTCTCCTCAACTTCTGCTTAACTGGCTTAACCCCCAGATTAGTAGGGATAAAGTGTTGTACTATGTCGGTGTCTATTCCTGGCATATCCTTGTACGACCATGCAAATAAAACTATGTTTTCTCTCAACAATCCTACCAATTTTTTTTTGTTCTTGTGGTGACAGAGTTGCCCCAATCTTAATTATCTTAGGTGATTCGTCAGATCCTAAATTAACTGATATTAATTCATCCACATTAGGTCGAGCATGTTCCATTTCCTTTCGTTGTTCAAACTTAGGGGGAACATCCTCTCTAGAATCTATATTCATGTCATGTATACCCATAGAAGATAGAAGGGATAAGCTGCAAATGCAAAGAATGAAGAAGAATGAATACTTTATTAATCATGAAGAAAGAAGGATAATTACAAACTAAGCTATTATTTGCCTATTAACAAAGGAGGGATGATTTTATTGAAAATGAAAAAACGAGAGTCTTATTCTACAATCCTATAGAAAGAAAGTATAGAAATCCTACAAGCTATCATCTGATGGTAGTGAATCTTCCGCGACTGAGTTTTCAACTCGAGGCTCATACTCAAGGCTCCAGTTGGTCAATGGACTGATGGTATCTTCAATGAAGTGGATAGGATCGGGTTCATGAACATGCTCTTCGATGCAGGCGATCTCTTTGAACATAGCCCCTATGGCGACTTCATCAACATGGTCGACCAAGTCAAACTCTGCATGCTCTTCGGCTATGATGGTAGTTGGAGAGAGAGGTAATGGTGTGTTGAAGAAGATTTCAAACCCAGGAACTCTAGCTTTCTGATCTTCAAGGTAAATGGGCTTGGGGAACCCACAATAAGGGAAATCATCCCCTTCTTTAACAAAAGCCCCATTCAGAGTGGGCCGGTAAGGTTTCAAAGTGAGGTTAGGGATTCGTCCCTCTTCTTTAGCTAACTGTTTTTCTCTTCTTTTCTGTGCCATCTCTTTTCTATCAACTTCGGTACTTTGATAACCCAATCCGAAAGGGTAAATTACTAAGTGATATTTGATAGAATCAGGCGTGCCTTGATGATGACGACCTAAGCCCATTCCTGGAAAGAAGCCCATATTTTTCATAATCTGACCCACTTGCATATTCCCATACGGACTACAGTCTAGCACCATTTTCTCTTTACATCCTAGTTCAACCTCTACACACTGTATGTATTCAAAGCCTGTCGATGGTACTTCTTCGATCTCTGGCTTGATCTCACAGATAGGTACACGGGTAGGAGTGATCTCAGAATCTCCCTTCAATGTTACCACTGAGCCTTTATAGGGGAACTTAACCTTTTGATGGAGGGAAGAAGGCACAACCCCAATTGGATGGATCCAAGGCCTACCAAGTAGAAGATTGAAACAAGCAGGCACGTCTATTACTTGGAAATCGACTTGGAATTCTACAGGCCCAATAGCTAGAGATAAAGTGACCATGCCCACTACTTCTCTTCGAGTGTTATCATATGCTCTCACAGTCTGCCCTGATGGTTTGAATTCTGACGGTTCGATGCCCAAGGAAGTGGCGGTGCTGAGAGGACATACGTTCAAGGCTGACCCATTATCTATCAACACTGTAGGAATTCTCTTGCCCATAGTATCCATCGTGACATACAAAGCTTGCAAATGATGAGGTCCTTTCTTTGGAAGGTCTGACTCTGTGAAGGATATTAACCGCCCATGCTGAACTGGACTGACCAGACTAACTAAACCCTCGGGTGAAGTATCGATGGGAATTTGAACCTGGTTGAGTAGCCTGAGTACCGTCTGCCTGTGCTTTTGAGAAGCCATTAAAAGCCCCCAAATGGTGATATTGGCTTGAGTACGCTTAAGCTGTTTCAGTATCTCTTCTTCTTCCTCTTGAACTTCGGTGCGTTGAGATCTCTCTAACTCTCCTAAAGGATTGTCAGATTCCAAGTTGGCGGGTTTGAAATGACGACCTCCTCTAGTGACATGGTTAACATCTTCCTCATTACTGGCCCAAATATCTGCTATCTCCTCGGGTGTGTTCATCAAATCTTCACACTCTATGATATCAATCTCATTCTCTGACCCATCATCTATGGTAGACTCGGCAGAAGTCGAACTTGATCCGAAATATTGGGTGACCTATGGTTGCCTTGGATAGACGGTTTGGTAATGCGTTTCCCCATTCATATCTGTGATCTTGGTTGTGAAATATTTCCTAAAGATACTCTGGCTAGCTTTCTCAAAACGGATGAGGTTTGGATCTTCGGGTTCAATCTGAGCCACATGAACGTCTTCTTTAAGTGAGTCAGGGTTATCACCCCAACCAGAAGGAGCAATGGGTTCTTCACAGGTGGGTTTCTCAAAGGTGGGCTTCTCCATCTTATGGTAAAGGACATAGAAGTCAAACTTTCCACTAGGTACCCCTAACAGGCCCACTTCGGGATCTCCGGCCTCATATCTTTTTCGCAACTCCCATTGGCTAGTCCTAGTCTTGGAGAAGGCTTTCTTGGTTCTAGCTTTAGGTCTAATGGGTTCAGTCTTCGTAATCTTAACTTCACAAGAATCTTCAGGGCAGAGGACGTAAAAGCTGAACCTTCCACTCCTTTCTGTCAATAAATCCACACAAGGATCTCTAGCTTCAAACCTTTCTTTGAGAGCCCATTGACTAGTACTATTCTTTGACGACTGATCCATTTTGCGAGGCTCAGGAAGCCCATTCGAACTAAAACCCAGGAATGTATCTTTCTCAAACTGTCTCCATGAACGATAAAGCCCTCTTGGGCTAGTGAAGGGTTGAGGAATTTCAATCAGACCTTGATCAATGAACCCTTGTATTATATTCTGCAATGTATCACATGATTCTGTGTCATGGCTATGGGTGGCATGGTATTGGCAGTAAAACTTTTTGGGTCTTGGCTTGTATGGGGTAATGAGCCCACGGGCTTGACAGTGATGAAACATTTCAGTTATGGAAGTAGGGAATGAAGGGTGAGGGCGGATAGGCTCACAGTGGACATAAGGGTCGGCATAGATAACATTGATATCTGGTGGTGGGACAGCATGGGTAGGAAGTGGATTTTGGGTGACATTGGGTTGAGAAGGTGGGAAAATGGTTTTATTATCTATGAGGTATTGGATTTCATGGCGGAGACGGAAGCAACGGTTGGTAATATGGCATTTGGATTGATGGAAATGGCAGTACTCATTTTCATTGTAGTTCTTGGGTAATGGGTTGGGTGTAGGTCTGGGTTCAAGAGGTTGGAGCAGGCCTCGAGCTTTTAACTTCTCGAAGACCTTTTCCAGTGGCATATAGAGTTCGGTGAATTTTCTGGATGGTTTATTTCATAAGGAAAAAGGTTGGGTAAATGGAGCAGGCTGAGATATGGCATTGACTTCGGTAGCCTTCCTATTGATGACAGGTCGGCGGTTCTTGTAGGATTCAGCAGTTCGAAGAGCTCCATCGGATAGAGCATCCTCTACTTGGGTACCGGCAGCGACTAGAGCTCGGAAATTTGGGAGATATTGGAAAAGCATGTGTTTGTGATACACTGGGAGCAAGTTCTTCACTATCATGCGGATTTGTTCTTCTTCTTCAGGGCGGTTAGCTTTTTTAGAAGCTTTGGCTCTCCAGCGGGTGAGGAAGGCAGAGAAAGTTTCTCTTGATTCCTGTTTAGTAGTCTCCAAATCCCTCATAGCAATATCAACTTCTGTGTTGTACCGGTAATGATTGCTGAACTCAGTGCATACATCCTCCCACGTCTTCATTCTAGACTCATCTAATGATAGAAACCACTTCAGAGCGGATCCAGCCAGTGTTTCATGGAATATTTGGCCTAGCAGATCATCATCAGCCCCTCATGGGTGCATGGTTCTCACGTACATTTTCAGATGGGTCTTAGGACAACCCATTCCATCAAACTTCTCTAACTCAGGCATTCTGAAATGAGTGGGCATACGGGTCTTAGGGAACAGAGATAATGACGACATGTCCACCATATCATCAGACTTCCTAATACCTTTCAAAGCTTTTTCCAGGGCTTCCACCTTACTACTCAATAGTATGGGTTTAGTGGAAAAGAAAGCAGGGGTCTTGGGTTTGGACTCTTTTTTCAGATCAACAGGCTGAACAAACTCTGTACTGGGTCTAGTGGGATCAACAACTATCTTTGGTCTAAGGAAACATTGCTCTTCATCAACGTTCTCAAACAAGGGATTAGTACGGGCTTGCATCTTTTATTCCTCTTCTTTCTGGTGAACTAACTCTTAGACCACTTTTAAGAGTGCCTCAATCTTCTCATCAGTTGTCTTTCCACTAGTTCCAATGGCGGTAGGGGTATGATCTTCATTACTAGACATCTTCGAATCAACAGGTAGACCTTAAACAACCGACCACTAGAATCACGATGCCAAGCCAGAATGCTGGGAAAAGGAAAAGGTTTGAATCAACTAAGAGCTTCCAGTGTGAAAAGGGATGAATAAGGACAATCTCACATGCTCACAAAAGTATAGGCCTAAAACCTAAGATTAACCTTCATACTCTATTTTATGAAAAATGGGCCTAAGGCCTGAGTACGAATCTCTGTCTCACAGCTCACATCTCCATCTTACCACAGGCTTATATCTTCTGTCCAATTGACATGGGCCTAAATCCCACATCCTAAACTCACAGCGGATCTAGCTCTTGTATCCAAAAGACATGGGCCTAAAGCCCAGGCTCATATCTCATGTCTCACGTCTCACGTCTTCTCCTAAGACTCATAAATCAATACCACTATTCGGGCAGCATATATAACACTACAACAGGCCTAAGCTCATGAACCTATAGGGTACTAGCCTTCATTAGGTACCTTGACTCTTTGAGGATACATCCCTTAAGAGTTTAGGGCATTTCATAAAGGTTTAGTCCTACAGATCCAGGTCGTAGTGGTTCTACACATTTTACAATCATGGCTCAGACAAAACCGGGGGTAAAATCCGGCAGCATAACATTACAATAATGTGCTTAAAAGTGACGTAGGGTATGTGTCCTATAGAGACAGTCTATATGGACTAATGCAAAGGGTAGGCTGAGTGTCCCTTACTTGCTCGGTCCAATCGATATACCTAACTACATGTGACATCAGGATTGCCGCGTGGGTCCAATAGTACGTGATTGGTCCGTTTGATATACCCGAGGGTACTTGGCAAAAAGGGTGATGGCTTTCGCATACATGGAACCTGAGAGTCAAAGAAACCGGGCCCAAGGCTAGGCTCATCGTTGGCTATAGCATACAACGTCCTAATCATGCAGAGTCAATGCGCATACAATGCAGGAATTGAAATCACACAATCATACAAATGTAAGTGATTGATTTTATTAATAAAGAATTTGAAA
Source organism: Hamamelis virginiana (assembly GCA_017140935.1). Taxonomy (NCBI): domain Eukaryota; kingdom Viridiplantae; phylum Streptophyta; class Magnoliopsida; order Saxifragales; family Hamamelidaceae; genus Hamamelis; species Hamamelis virginiana. Next base: position 3,948 of record JAESVK010016626.1, on the reverse strand, counting down.
AGCCCAAAAATAATTAATTGGAGTTTAGCCCTCGACATCCCCAGTGGAGTCGCGAGTCTGTGGACCAGCCAACCTGAATCGGGAGGCCCTCTCGTTCACTCTTGGGGGGTGTTTATCTTGAGTGGATTGTGGATGATGTTTATCCGTCTTGATTTATCCTTCTCTATTATCCTTCTCTATTATCCACTCAAGATAGGGTTTTTGAAAAAGGATAAGAATTTATAAAAAACTAGGAGTCGCCACTTTATTTTTAGGGAACAAGGAAACCACAAAAAAGAGTTTTATTTTCAATAAAACGTTGACCCTATTTTTTGGAAAAGCATGGTCTTTTAAATCAAAGTTGGATTCAGGGGCTAGGTTACGAAATGGGAAGGTTCCAAGGATCTCCTTGTAGGCACCCACCTCGCCCTAATTAAAGGTCTCCTAATTAAATTTTGGCTTTATCAAAATCTTTTTAAAATAATCCTAGTATATCTAATCAAACACAAAATATGAATAATAATGTATAATAATAATAATAAATAGTACAAAAGTATACACAATCCTAAGGGTCTTAGGAGACTAGAAGTCAACCTAAGATTGGACTTGCGCCCTATTGACTGCCTACGTACCTTATCAATTGCTTGACAAAGATCAAAGTCCACGTAGTTCGATTACCCTAGGACTCTCCTATTGTAATAAACCACATAATCGTAAAGATTCCATCTTATCTTAGACTCTAGCTTCGAGAGTTTGAGTTTGATCAAAACACTTATTAGGAGAGATGAAATTCCATTCCATTTTGAATTCTTTCAAAATCACTTTTAGAATTGTTCTCGAAGTAGAATCCTAGGTAAAATAGAACTCTATTCTTAGTGTAATTCTTACAACAAAGAAGAGTCCTAAGTGGGGTCAAGTGACTCCCCTAATCCTAGGGTTTCTAGCTAATCCTAGGTTAGTCTAAATACATAAAACACTAAGGTATGTATGCTGGAATTTCTGGAAAATAAGTAAAAAATATAATCAAGAGTGCAAACAATGCATGAAAATGTCCTAAATGCAAATCTAAATTAGCTATGTGAACCTAGACATATTTCTATGTTTATTTTGGCCTAAAAAGTGAGTTTTAATACACTTTTAGGTCACTTTAAACCCATGGACAGATTTGAAAGTGATAAAAAAAATGTACTTAAAACTCTAAAACAGTGAATAAAAAATAGTAAAAGAATGCCCTAAATGCAACCTAATATGCATACAAAACTATCACAAAAAAAAACATAGCATCATAATCATACTTTATTTAATCACAAGGGAAGAGACTCACCTTTGCATGCTCCCTCGAACACATTTTATATATCAATCAAACACTCCAAGTGATAAAAAATAAACCATGATAAGAATAATACTAAACTTAAAAAGATTAACAACCTAATATAAATGACCTAAACATGCATTCCTATACACTAATAATCCTATCATGCATACTAAATATGAACACCTAATCCTAAACTTTAAATATGGTATGACTAAAGAAGAATAGAAGAAGAGAAATATGCATACATATTTAAAAAATAAACTAGCCTATCATGAATGCTAAAGAAATATGGAACCTAAACTATACATGCTAATAATCAACTATAGCCTATGCATGTATATTAATAATAAACTAAATCCTACACATACTAAGGAAATAAAAACCTAACCTAGCATGATTAAAGAAGAAGAAGAAGAATAATAATAATAATAATAAAAAAGAAAACTACTAACCTCTTTCTCTGCCTCCTTGCTTCAAGCCTTCTCCTCAAGCTCCAAGGACCTCAAGGACTCTAAAACTTAATCTAGAGTGCTGTGGGGGAAGCTTGTGCAATTGCTCAAGCCTATACTCTCCAAGCTAGCTCTCTAAAGCTTTTTTCTGTCTGTTGAAACTGATTTCAGGGCCCTCTATTTATAGGGAGGCCAGAGTTTGATCAATGGCTGAGTTTAAATCCCTTAGGAATGATCCAAGGGTTCAAAATCAGTCTTCCAAGGTGTTCATACTCATCCAAAAGTCCCCATGGCCGAACTGGACACATGGCAAGGCTTGGAAGAGTCCTGGCGGGAAAAAAACTCTGAAAAAAGCATTTATTGGCAAAAAGGATTGACGACCATCCACTCTAGGACTGTTGGCCGTCCTTCATGGACGTTTGGCCGTCCCTAGGTGGACGGCCATCGATCCCTCATGCCTTTTTTGGCTTGTGTGGGCCAATCTCAGCCCTTTTTGACTCGGTTTCGATTTTTTTCTGCTTTTCGGGCCCGTTTTAAGTCCAAATTTGACGATTCAAGCGCCAAAACGATCGTGATTCGATTCTCCATGTTTTAAGAAGTGTTTGAAGTGAAAATGAATAGACCAAGATCAATGGTTTAGGAAAAATCGACCGATTAGCTGTTTAGGGCTTGCCGGGCCCAAATTAGGGTTTTGAAATTTGCTAACCGATTGCTTTCGAAATCATTTCTTCTTCTTGAAACAAGTTTTAAAATGTTTTAGGAAAGTGTTTTGAAGCCTTTGAAGGCTTTGGTTTGATAAAAATATCGAATCCCGGTCGCTTCCGGTCGAATCCCTCATCTGGGCTTTGAAAGGGCCTTTCGAGCCTTTCGAGCCAAATATGAGCCAGAAGGCTCAACAGACCTTGCCACTGATCAACTTAGCTACCAAACACACTTTAAATATCTATGCCAAAGCCTCGAGACCATTCGAGACAAGATCGA
>JAESVK010016556.1:115-12243 GCA_017140935.1 Hamamelis virginiana | reverse complement strand
TCTTTTCCTTCTAATTTTTAAATTTCTTTTCTAAGGATTATAATGCCGAACTTTCGGATTTTGGGTTGGCAAAATATGCCCCAACAAAAGGTGATGCGCAAGTGACAACACAAATTAAAGGCACTTTGGGTCCGACAAACGGAGACATGCAAGTGACAACACAAATTGCTTGGCCCAACGGCGACACACAGGTGACAACACAGATTAGAGGCATGTTAAGTTCAGCAAATAGTGACACGCAATTGACAACGCAAATTAGTTGGTCCAATTGCGAGACACATGTGACAACACAAATTAAAAGCATGCTAGGCTCAACAAATAGTGACATGTATGACAACACAGATTAGAGGCAGAGATTATTATTTAATATAAAGCCCATGCATGCTCTTCCACGTGAAATCCCAAAAGCCTCAAATTGCCAATAAAATATAATTAATTATAATCTTAATAATTAAAATCTAATAATCGCAATTTAGAAATATGATTCCACATGGCTGATGATGACAAAAGTCGGACAAAATAAGAATAAAAGGTAAAATCTGGGATTTCTCTTAGGAAGATCTCAGATGACTTGCACCGGTGTGGTGTTTTGCCTGAAAAAGCTCCGATGATAAAATCAATGATCAATTGGGTAAAAGCATAATCGGAATATCACTCTTGTTACATACCTTTCTTCAATGGTGTTCTGTTCTTTATATAGGCCCAATTCTCTGTGAATAGCCGCCTTTGGTGCATCTTTAAAGAAGGATTATCCTCTGAATCTGGATATTTTATGTTGACAAATCTCCCAAACATGTCAGATCAATTAAATGCAATTAAGGGTATGAAATATCTGTCCAGCTAATACCGAACCGTCATAAACTTGACGGTTTTGAGTCCAATCAAGATATTTTTGTAACTTTATTCAGATCGGGTGACTAAGAAAATATTCTCATCGGGTAATAATTACTTATCGGGGATATATAAATATTGAATCGTTTGATTAAATATCAGATCGGTTTTTACCATCTTCAGTTGCCCCCTACTTTCGTGAAGTCGGTATATAGATGATAAACTTTGCGGAAGTAATTTTAAATAGATATTTTCAAGGTAAACAGGTCGGGAACAACAGGATCAATCTTGGAAGCATAAGCTTTATATCGGTTTTTTCACATAGAAATCATGTCGACCTGTTTAGTTAGGATTTGGTAAGATTTTATTCGAAATCCGTATCAGATATCAAATCGCAATAAATGCTCTTTGAGTAGCTCGAGGTACGACAGCTGTCTTTTTGGGAATCGAGATCGTCAGGACGGTTTGGGAGGCGTAATGATGAGCATGTCTGTAGTTTGATTTTAGCATGTAGGTTTTTTGACGCGTGTCATGATGCAATCAGTTGCTTGTTCAACAAGCTACGTATAAAACGAAACAGTGCTGAGTTTCCCCCCATTTCATCTTTCATACTAAAGAAAAATTTCACCGGATTTGTTCGAGAGCTCGCCTGAAAAAAACCTTCGAATCCCAGACGTTTTCCCCCTCAGTTTGTCAGTTTAAAGCTTTTCACACCGTTTAAAAGAGGTACTTCCCTTTGCATCTTACTTTCATCCGTTCATTTTGATTTTTTCCCATACTCTGCTCTTGATTTTGGCTTTAGGATTTTTTGTTTTTGAGTTTTCCGGCGAACATTGAGTTTTCCGGCAGCCCCGTTTGAATTTCCCGGTGTTTTTTCCATTATCCAAACAACCCAAAAAATGTCTCTCAATCGGGGTGGATCTGGTACTAGTACGTCTGGATCCATCTTTGATACTTTAGAGGTCGACCCGATTCAATCCCTGCCCCCTACTCCGATCAACCGATCTGGTGATGAACTTCCTAGCCCCCCATTTCCCTTTGTCCATATCAATCTTTTAGAAGAAGAGAAAGAAACTGAGATCAGGAGATCGTATTACATTCCCAATTCCGTTAATGTTCGAATTCCTGGGCCAGAAATTCGGGTTACAGATGCTCTTCCTGGGGAGATCTGTTTTTATGAGGAAACCTTTAAAATTGGACTTAGGTTACCCCTGCAACCTTTTATTAGAGAAGTACTCCATCGGCTCGGGGTAAGTCCAGTTATGCTAACACCGAACTCATGGAGGGTGCTCCTTGGGTTCATGGTGTTATGGAGATCGCTCGGATGGACACCGAACTTCCAAGACTTGAAGTTTATGTGTTTCGTCAAAGAGAACTCCCGGGCTTCTCCTGGCTGGTGGTACTTAGGAAACCGTACAAAGAGACCGGGTATCGGGGATCTTCCCTCCTCGATCAAAGGCTGGAAGAACAAGCACTTCTTTGTCAGTGGCCCTGGATGGGAATTTGGGGAAGATGAGGAACGCTCGTTTCCTGTTCCAAGAGATTGGAGACCCCGACCAGGTCTAGTTCAGAATTGTATTTCTTTTTTTTTTTTTTTTTTTTTTTTTAAGAGTGTATATATCTTGTCGATCCCGATCTAATAAAATTTGTCTTTTTACAGTGGACAAGATTCTCCGATGTGGAGCATTAACTGATCGCATTATCGGCCGGATTGATCGGTTGTGGAGGGAAGAGCGCGGTTTCAACCACTTGCGTGACGATCAAACTTGGAACCCCCACTACTTGGCTCATCAGTCTCCGGTCCATCCTGTCGATCTGGTCGAGAGGTTGTTTCGTGATAAAACAATTGATGGCCATCCGATCAGACCTTATCTAGACCGATCAAGAAACTTTGCCATAACAGCGAAAGAGAGAGCGGACGAGCAAAGAATTATCGGAGAGATCAGAGCTCGGGCCGAAAGACAAAAAATCAGTAGGAAAAGAACTTATCAAGCCTGAAAAGGTAGACTTGTGCACTTAATTTATAGATATTTCTTGTTTTTTGGTTGTCTTTGTTGACAAGACGCATCCATTTTTGCAGCCATGAATATTGATATTGATGACGTTCTTGGGGGAGTCATACCTGAGGAGGAATCTCCTGCTGTCGATCCTCCTCTAGTAAGCGTGGCCAAGGTGTCAGCCCCAGAAAAAAAGAAGAAAAGACCTCGGGTTGAAGAAGATGTCCCCTCTGGAGTCCCGGTCAGTAGGGGGTCGGTTCTGGATCGGCTTCAGGATCGGGTGCGGGCATTCGCCCCGGTCGAACTTCGGCGGAAGACTGGCTGAGTGCTGGGTCAGGTGCACCCCTCACTCTGTCTGGTCTTACCGTGGCTAGTTCTTTCGTGAACAGCCCGAATGCCAGTTTGAAGGCCCTTGAGGGTCTATATGGGTCGGCTGACAAGGAAATTATTTCTCAAATTCCTCAGTCCGAACTTCCCGAGCTCCTAGCTCATTCTGCAATCAAGGTATTTTTAGATAACTGATACTGAATTTTCAGTTTTCCGTGTTGATATATATATGTTTTTTCATTCCTCCTTTTGTTTGTAGACTGCACTCATCGGCCTTCACTCTCTTCGAGAAGCCCGGGATGCTCGAAGATCCAAGGGCAATATAGATATAATAAATAAAAAATTGAAGGAGTCTGTGGAGGAGAAATCGGGTGAAATCCGATCAATCCAAGCCGTGCTGGAGGAAGAGAGATCTAAATTTCGAGAGCGCGAGGATGAGTACACCCGAAAGATAGATCTTCTGATGGCCGAGTTGGAGAGAGCCAAAATAGCTGAGAAAGAGAGCGCTGAAAAAGCTGTTTCTGAATATCGCTCCTCTGATGAACTAAAGGCATTGATCACGAAGGAGGCCTGGCCATTCTTGGTGAAAGGTTTTAATGGAGCACGGGATCTGATGAAAAGATTTTTTCTCGATGCTGATTTTTCAAAGATCACCTTAGCTGAACTAAGAGCCCAACTCCAAGCCAATTGTGCTCAAGCAAATCAAGAGCGTGTGGCTGCTGAAGAAAATGTTGATAACCAAGAAGCCACTGATCAGAATGCTCCGATCTATGCTCCTCCAGCTCCAGTCGATCCCTCAACCTCTCAAGATCAGACTAATACACCAACCTCCCGTGGCAAGGCTATTGACCTAGATTGAGCCTTTTTCTGAATATATATATATATATATTTTTTGTTGATGTGATTATGTAATACTGATGCTTTTTTGCAATGAAAAGTTCATTTCTGGTTTTTGTGTTGTATTTTGTTGTATGTCACTTTGTCCTCTTTATCCATCTCCCCCAGTTCGGGGTGAAGTAAAGAATTTGCGAAGTACTTCACATCGAATTAATATATCATAGGTTGAAAAACACCGAACTGAAGTCACTAGGGTAACGTTTACTATACGTTTATGCCCTTGAATCAATCTCATGATTTTTGGAAGAGCAAAATATAATTGCTGGCCCAAGATCGGTCGGGACTTGAAATGTAGAATGCAAAAGAAATGACTGACCAAAAAATTAATCATTGAAACATAACATTGAAAATATCACTAGTTAAGAGAAAGAAATTGGGAAGATAATATATATATGGACCGAACAGATATAAAGAAGGCATAATCACAAAAAGGAAATGAAGAGCAAATCACAAAAATAAATCATACTCTTCAAAAGAAAACAAAATAGACAGATCGGGACACCGCAAACGGTAACACATGTTTTTCTTTTAGGGGTAATATTTTTTAAGATGGGTAGCATTCCAAGGACGAGGGAGCATTTTTCCGTCTAGATCAGCGATCCAGTATGTGCCTATCCGATTGAAATTTTTAACTTGATAAAGTCCTTCCCAATTAGGATCAAGTTTATTAGGACGAAGAACCTTTTAAGAACAAGATCACCAGGTCGGAAATGCCGAATTTTCACATTTTTGTTGTAGGCCCGTGCTATATACTGTTTATATGAAGCTATTCGGAGTCGGGTTGTTTCTCTTTTCGATTCTAACATATCAAGGTTAAAGCAGAGTTCTTGATCATTGATATCTTGATTGAATATCTCTAGTCGATAACTTGGTAGACCGATCTCGACAGGTATGACTGCTTCGGTTCCAAAAGTGAGAGAAAATAGAGTTTCGCCTGTAGAAACCCGACTGGTAGTGTGATACGCCCATAGAACTGAAGGGAGATCCTCCACCCATAATCCTTTAGCCTTTTCCAGCCTCTTCTCTAAAGAGTGAATAACTGTTCGGTTTGTTACTTCTACCTGCCCATTAGCTTGTGGATGACCTGGAGAAGAGAAATTGTTTTGAATACCGAGATCCTGACATAGCCTGCGTAATCCCGAATTATTGAATTGAGTCCCATTGTCAGCAACTATAACTCGCGGAATACCGAAGCGACAGATGATATTTTCCCATATGAAACTTCTGATACTGCTTTCGGTGATTGTGGCAACGAGTCGGGCTTCCACCCATTTGGTGAAGTAATCAATAGCAACTATCAAAAATTTCTTTTGTCCCTTTGATGTAGGAAGAGGTCCCACGATATCAATACCCCATTGTGCAAATGGCCAAGGACTAGAGATCGGGATGAGCATGCTAGGTGGTTGATGAGGTATAGGAGCAAAGCGCTGACATTTATCGCATCTACGAACCAGATCGGTGGCATCCTTCTCCATTTGAGGCCAATAGTAGCCATGCCGAGCTATCTTTTTTGCAAGGGATCAGCCCCCTGCATGATTTCCGCAAATACCTTCATGGATTTCACGGAGCACGTAGTTTGCCTCATCGGGTAAAACACATCGTAAGCATGGCCCGTAATATGATCGTCGATAAAGGTGGTTGTTGATAATACAATACCGAGCTGATCTGCACCTCAAACGCCGAGCTGCTGCTTTATCGGTTGGAAGGACACCAGATGTGATATAATCTTTGATTGGATCAAACCATGTTGGCTTTGTCTGGACATTGTATATCGGTTTATCAATTTGATTTATAAGAGGTCTTTCAACCAATTTGATCATGACTGACCGTGGGAGATCAGTATGCACGGCAGAGGCTAAATTGGCCAATGCATCAGCATGGCAATTTTCGTCCCTTGGAATTTGGTTGATAAAGATCGATGTGAAGTATGTAAAAGCTTTGAGAGCTTTGGCTAAGTATTTTTGCATTGATAACTCTTTTGCCAAATAGGTGCCATTGATTTGGTTAACGATCAATTGAGAGTCGCTGAAAACTTCTAGTTTTTGAACCAAGAGATCGGTTGCCACTTGTAGACCTGCAAGTAGAGCCTCATATTCTGTCTCGTTGCTTGTTGTTTTGAAATTGAGCCGTAAAGCTAGTTCCACCTTTTCTCCCTCAGGGGAGATCAATACAATTCCTGCCCCGGACCCCTTTTGATTTGAAGAACCATCAACATATAAATGCCAATTTTGAGGCTATATGTTGTTTTCGACATCTTTGTTCGTTGATGTTGTTGATTTGGTCGGGGCATAGCTTTGTTCAGGTTGAAGGTCGGGTGTGAACTCGGCTATAAAATCAGCCAATACTTGGCCTTTAATAGCGAGGCGAGGACGATATTCAATATCGAACTCTCCCAATTCCACCGCCCATCGGATCATTCTTCCAGAGGTATCAGGTCGATGAAGTATATGCCTCAGAGGTTGGTTAGTCAATACAACGATTGGATGAGCTTGAAAATATTGACGTAACTTTCGTGCCGAAGTAACAACAGCAAACGCCAATTTTTCAAGTAAAGGATACCGATCTTCAGCACCAATCAAAGTTTTACTGATATAATAAATTGGTCGTTGAATTCCTCTGTCTTCTCGAATGAGCACCGAGCTGATGGCTGATGATGAAACACCGAGGTAAAGAAATAAAGTTTCGCCAAACAATGGCTTTGAGAGGAGAGGTGGGGACCTAAGATACTGCTTTAATTGTTGAAATGCTTCCTCAGCTTCGGCAGTCCATTGATAGATCTTTTTTCCTTTGAGAACTTTGAAAAAATGAAATCCTTTTTCGGAGGATTTAGAAATGAACCTGTTCAAAGCAGCCATCCGTCCTGTTAATTGTTGAATTTCTTTTATTGTACTCGGGGATTTCATGTTGAGTAGAGCCTGAATCTGATCGGGATTCGCTTCGATTCCTCTTTTAGTCACTAAAAAGCCCAAGAATTTGCTCGACGAGACGCCGAACGAACATTTGGTAGGATTAAGTCTCATCCCGAAGCGTCGCATAATTTGGAAAGGTTGATCCAGATGAGAGATATGATCGGGTGCCTTTAGAGTTTTCACAAGCATATCGTCAATGTAGACCTCCATTGTTGACCCTAACAAGCCCTCGAACATCCTTGTGACGGTTCGTTGATATGTGGATTCCGCATTTACTAACCCAAAAGGCATTCGAAGACAACAAAACATACCGATCGCGGTTATGAATGCTGTTTTTTCTTGATCGGTAGGATCCATCTCGATCTGGTTGTAGCCTGAGTATGCATCCATAAAGCTTAAGAGCTCATGGCCCGCCGTTGCATCGACTAGCTGATCTATTCGAGGAAGAGAAAAATTGTCTTTCGGACAAGCTTTATTTAGATCGGAGAAGTCAATGCATACTCTCCATTTACCGGTTTTCTTTTTTACCACCACGCAATTAGAGAGCCAATCTGAATAAAAGACTTCTCGAATGAAACCAGCCTTAAGAAGTTTATGAACCTCCTCTTGAATTGCTCGGGACTTTTCTTGTGAAGTGACACGCTTCTTCTGCCGGATAGGTTTGAAGGATGGATCAACGTGCAATTTATGCATCGCAATGGTTGGATCGATTCCTGACATGCCCTCATGACCCCATGCGAAGATATCGTAGTTGGCCCTTAAAAATATTATGAGGCTGGCTTTAATGGAATCAGGAAGGTCGGATCCTATGTTGACAATTTTGTTGGGATCGGTAGGATGGACCTGAATTTCTGTTAGGCCCTCCAGAGGAGTTGATTTTGGGTTTTGCTCGTCCCGAAGATCATCGATTCCAGTATCCGGTAATTGCTATGGAAGATCAGTACGCAGTTTTTCTGCTTTATTTTGATTTAAAGGCTTTGAGGGAACGCTGAGATTCATCTGCGGGATATGCATTGCTTTTTCTCCGGCTGATTCCTCGTTGTAAGAAACGGCAATGTTGAAGCAAGATCGGGCGATTGCTTGATCTCCTTTAGCCTCTCCTGTTCCATGAGACGTGGGAAATTTCATACAAAGATGGAGTGTCGACGTGGCTGCTCCGAAGTCATTGAGGCTGGGTCTCCCGATGATAGCATTATACGCAGACGGACAGTCTATGATCATAAAAGTTGCGTCTCGAGTAGCTTGAGTCGGCGAATCTCCTATTGTGATCGGTAAGTTTGCCCAACCAAGTGGCTGTAAGGATGATCCATTGAACCCAATAAGTGGAGTGTTGATTGGGGAGAGATCTTCAACATTCCTTCCCATTCGTTCATAAGCTGTCACAAATAGAATGTCAGCCGAACTGCCTGTATCTACTAAGATTTTACTTACCGAGTAATTCGCAATGATTGCTTTAATTACTAATGGGTCATCATGAGGTAAGTGAACTCCTTTCAGATCGTCTTGAGAAAAAGACAAAAGACCGTAACGCTTGGAAATAGGTCAGTCAATGCTCATTACTTGGTCCAGCTGGGAAGTTTGAGCCGATCTTGCATAAGCTTTTCTGGATGAGCTGCTTTCTCCGGCGTATGTAAAACCTCCATGAATGGTATCAATCACTCCTGCTACTCTTTGTTGCTGATGTGGTTGCTTTGAGTCGGCGTCAGGATGTTTTTGAGAATGAATATCATCTTTTGACGGATCGATAAATTCTTTCAAATACCCACGTTTGATGAGACGCTCCACTTCATTTTTTAGATCAAAACAATCTTCGGTGACGTGTTCATGATCCCGATGAAATGCGCAATATTTATTCTTGTCCCTCCTCTTTGGATCCGATCTCATCCGCTGTGGCCATTTTACGAAAGGCTGAGTTTCAACCTCGCTTAGAATGGCATGGATAGGTTGACGTAGCGGTGTAAAAGAGGTGAATCGTCTTGTTGGAGATCGGTTTCCTTCAGGGGCGTCAGTTTTTGGCTTTTTATCCGGTTGCTTCTTCTCATCAGGTTCACGCTCTTTTCGTTTCTGAACTGGTTCTTGTTTCTTTTTATCAGAGTCGATTAGATCATCTACCCCGATGTACTTTCTTGCCCTTTCTAACAGCTCGGTAAGGGTTTTTGGTTCCCTTTTAACGAACGAGACTCTGAGGCTTCTCGTCCTTAGTCCTTTCATCATTGCTGCCATAGCTACGCCTTCATTAAGTACATCGACCTCAAGCAATGCTGAACTAAAACGTTGCAAATAAGACTTTAAGCTTTCATCTTTCTCCTGATCAATACTCAAGAGATACGTGGCGGGCTTGTTAGGCCGATGACTGCTCACAAAGATTGCTACAAGCGCCGAGCTGAGTTGTTGAAATGAACTAATGGAGTGCGGTGGTAATCTTTGGAACCAAGTTCGCGCTGGTCCTTTGAGGGTCATAGGGAAGGCACGGCACATAATGGGATCCGACACACCTTTCAGATACATGTAGCCTTTAAAGGTGAGCACATGCTCTCGGGTATCATTGGTTCCATCGTAAGAATCAATAGTCGGTAATTTAAACTTATCTGGTAATGTCTCTTGTAGGATCGTGACCACAAAAGGAGAAGAATTGTCGATTGCCGCTCCTTCAGGTTTATTACCTTGTGCTGGCTCTTTTTCTTTATGAATGGATGTACATCGGGTCGGCTCCGGTCTGTGAGATCGCGCTGCAGCAAGATCATGATCTGGGCGCCTTCTGTTAGGATTCACCGTTCTTCTTTTGGATCCAACCTCCGAACTGCTCCCCTCATCTTCATAATGAAGCCGAACTGGAGTACGTCGGCTTTCTTCCACGACACGTCGTAATGGGACGGTGACCTTCACCGGTCTCTCCCCAATTAGATCGGGATGGGTTGATATTGGAGCTGGATATTGTGGGGATGGATTGTGGGAAATGATTAAATCTTGTTGGCGTGTTAGAGTCTGGATAAGCAAAGTCATACTTTCCATTTGCTTCTGCATGTGATTAAGTTGATGTCGATATTGATCATTAGAAGTTGACCCGATTTCTTGGCAGGCTTGGGGGTCGACCGGGGATTCGTCGGGAGGAGTTGGCCGCTCATTTTGCAAAGATGGCCGTTCTGACACAGGGGGAGATTCATCATGAGAAGCTCATTGTGATGGTTCGGAGGTTCTCTCCAATTGCGGCCCTGGCACTAATTGGTTAGCCGGATGGATTGAGCCGATATTGTCGTCGGCCTGTACTTCGGGCTGGATCACGTCCATATCGTTAAAGAGAATTATGTATAAAGAAAGGCACCGAAAAGATTGAAATGTCGGCCCCACGGTGGGCGCCAAACTGATGATGACAAAAGTCGGACAAAATAAGAATAAAAGGTAAAATCTGGGATTTCTCTTAGGAAGATCTCAAATGACTTGCACCGGTGTGGTGTTTTGCCTGAAAAAGCTCCGATGATAAAATCAGTGATCAATTGGGTAAAAGCATAATCGGAATATCACTCTTGTTACATACCTTTCTTCAATGGAGTTCTGTTCTTTATATAGGCCCAATTCTCTTTGAATAGCCGCCTTTGGTGCATCTTTAAAGAAGGATTATCCTCTGAATCTGGATATTTTATGTTGACAAATCTCTCAAACATGTCAGATCAATTAAATGCAATTAAGGGTATGAAATATCTGTCCAGCTAATACCGAACCGTCATAAACTTGGCGGTTTTGAGTCCAATCAAGATATTTTTGTAACTTTATTCAGATCGGGTGACTAAGAAAATATTCTCATCGGGTAATAATTACTGATCGGAGATATATAAATATTGAATCGTTTGATTAAATATCAGATCGGTTTTTACCCTCTTCAATGGCTGACCTGACCACCGTTCTTTAGCGGAGTGCTCCTTTCTATGATGGGAGTGGTGGCTGATGTGGACCCTTTAATGGCTCAACACATGGGTGTGAATGAGAAGCGCCAGCCCGCATTTCAAATTAATCATGACATGATGATGATGATGAGTCCATGGATTTTGATTTGATTAATAGAATTGAAATCTTTTGGAGTCTAATGAATTTCCACTCCACATTTTATTATTTATTATGTTTATTTTAAGTTGAATATTGGTTTTACTTATGCTATTGCCAGCTGTGCAAGTTACTAAAGTGGGGGAAAGTCTTGATTGGATGTTAACTTTTAGGTGCTTTAATATATCCAATTAAAATTTTTTGTTTATTCTTAGTTCAAGGCATCTTCTAATCCAAAAAAAAAATAATTGTTCTGGCAATCAAGCACAAATTCCGCTGCATTGTGAAGAGTGTATTCCTTAGCACATCACTGCTTTTTGTTACATTGTATACAACAGTAGGATGAGTTGTTAATCAATTAGTAGGGGAGACTGCAACATGGGATGTAGGAATTGTGGGGCGCATGGGGATACAAGTCCGCTACTTATAGCAAATCATCACAAACTAGCTCGTCAAATACGAGAATCAAACCCATAATTTTTTGTATAAGAGTCATGGGCCCTGGCCAACTGGATTACTAACCCCAGTTAACTTATTTCAGATACTCTTAGAATTGTACTAAATACTATAATGGATAAAAAATGATATGAAGTTATAGAGAGCAAAGGATCGGTCTGATCGTAAATTAGCAATTATGTATCAATTCTAATAATTTCTAGAAATATGAAATTGATTAAATCCCTTTCACTTAAATTATGGACCAGTCAATTAATAAAATGGGAAGGGGTCGAAATCATATTGATTGCCCATAGGTCAAACATAATCTACACATTTAATGAAAAAAGTGGACAAGACATATTTGTTAGCCCAATGGTTCCAGTGCCAAACTAAATGTTTACAGGTAACAGGTGAGCGACGAAACGTTTTTCCACGTGACACGCACGTGAGCCACGCAAGCAAACGTTTATATATCCTGACAGTTTCTAGTTGAGAGTTTGAACTTTGAACACTTAATTGCTGTTTGGCATTCTGATGTTATATCAAAATCAAAATTGCTGTTTGGCAATTAATTCCTTCTGAAAGTAGCTGTGAATTCCTTCTGGAAGTAGCTGTGAGTGCTCTGACTTTTTCGCAGAGACATCGAGAGAGAGAGAGAGAGAGAGAGAGAGAGAGAGAGAGAGAGAGAGAG
>JAESVK010016297.1:744-23237 GCA_017140935.1 Hamamelis virginiana | reverse complement strand
AATTGTAACTGAAGGGTTCACTGTGTTATGATTAACCTTCACACAACCTAGGGTGTGTCTTGACATATTGCTAGATGTCACTCAGGACTAGTAGAGGCCAAAGAGAAATTGATTTCTCAAAAAGGAAATTAGAAGACTTCTAATTTGAACCTTAAATAAAAGTAGTTTTATTTGAAGGATAATTTATTATCCTAATTCCTACTACTAGGTTGTTGTGAACCTAAGAGGTCACACACATATAGTTGGTAGCTTCATTTAAAGAAGAAGAGAGAATAATATGCAAATATTAATTAACTAGAATTTCAAGTTTTTGAAATTTGAAATTTGAAATTTGAAATTTGAAATTTGAAATTTGAAATTGTCATGAGATGGCAAGATAATTAAAGATTTCAAAATAGTTAATTGAATTTCAAGTTAGTTGAAATTTAAATTTGAAATGGTTTCAAATTATAGATAAGATGACACATTATCTATCATTGCATTTATATTTTGAATTTGATTTATTTCAAATTTGAAATATGGTTATCATCTATCTAAGAGAGCTAGCACTCATCTATAGATAGACACATGAGGGGGCCGGCCATACTAAGGGTGATAGGATCAAAAGTGTTTTGGTGAAATCCCTAGCCATCTTCTCTTTCTCTCTCTCATCTCTTGGAGCTTGCAACTAGTGTGGATCAATCTTGGAGGCCTTCATCTACTTGGGGCTGATCTACAATCATTTAATCCTACTCTTAAGGCTATCAATGTAAGTTGTTTACATTATTTAAGTATTAATTACATAGCATATACAATCATCAAGTGATCTTGGTTCATATTCCATGGAGAAAAATTTTATTCCGCACATTTCCATGGGATTCTTTCACGATCAACCTTTGAGACATATCCTTCATCGACCCGACACATCGGGCAGAATGATCAAATGGGCGGTTGAATTAGGCGAAGTTGATATCGAATACTGACCTCGACTCGCGATTGAAGGACAGATACTAGCAGATTTTGTAGCAAAATTCATACGCGATACCCAGATCGACCAAACTAATAGCCCGACTCCCTTAGCCCACAATATCACTCGGGGGCCAGGGTGGTATTGACGTCCCCTGAAGGAGAAAAAATTGAATTGGCTTTAAAGCTTTAGCCACGAACAATGAAGCAGAATAAGAAGCCCTCCTCGTGAGCCTCCAAATGGCAGCCGATCTTTTTGTTCGGCATCTTCATATATTCAGCAATTCTCAATTGGTCGTTAACCAGATTAATAGAAGCTACTTAGCCAAAGAGCCAACTATGCAGAAATACTTGAGCAAAGCCAAAGAAGCCTTCAGTCAATTCACACACATCACCATTAGCCAAACTCCAAGGGAAGAAAACCATCATGCCGCTGCCGTAGCTAATCTTGCTTGAGCAGTTAACACCAATCTCCCCAAATCTATAATCCTTAAGTTAGCCAAGCATCCTTTAATCAATATGCTCGATAAGCCTATCTTCACGATCCAACCCAATCCCTCGTGGATGACCCCATAAGGAATTACATCAGATTGGAACCCTCCCATAAGATAAAGATAAGGCACACCGACTTAAAAGTAAGGCAGCTTGGTATTGCATTATCAATTACAGTCTTTATTGCTGCACTTGCTCTGGACCCTACCTAAGGTGTGCTCCATAACGAAGCAAACTATATGCTACGGGAGATCCATGAAGGAATATGTAGAAACCATGCTGGTGGCTGATCACTCACAAAAAAGGCCCTTCGGCACGATTATTATTGGCCTCATCTTGAAAAAAAAATGCTATTGATCTGGTTAGAAAGTGTGACAGTGCCAGCATTTTACACCGATCCCACATCAACCACCAAATGAGCCTACACCAATATTTAGCCTATGGCCATTTGCTCAGTGGGAAATCGATATCGTTGGCCCACTCCCCACCTCAAAAGAACAAAAAAAATTCCTTGTAGTCACCATTGACTACTTCACCAAATGGGTTGAAGGCTGACATGTGGCTTAGATAACCGAAAGCAGCATCAGAAGTTTCATTAGGAAAACATCATCTGCCGCTTCGATATCCCTCGCGTATTGATCGCCGATAATGGAACCCAGTTCAACAATTCTAGAATGTGCAACCTATGCCAAGATCTTGGCATCCAAAACAACTTCTCTTCGCCCGGTCACCCTCAAGCCATTAGCCAGGTCGAGGTTACAAACCGAACCTGTAACACCCCAACCTAACAATCGTATTGACCCTTCCGGATAGGTCAACACGTGTCAAGATAGAAGTACAACCTGACCTGCTCATTCATATATCCTTATGAGAGACAAGAAATATAGGCATATTTAACAATATGAAATGTTATGCTCATACAAATGTCCCAAACGTCTTATACAATAATAATAAATCAAATAATAATAATGCCAACATCCCTAGCAAGTAGGCTACGCCACAAACAATGGCAAATTCCAAAATCAAGAAAATATAAATATTACACAACTCAATAATATGCAGGTCCAATGCAGAATCGACCATGCAATCATCTAATAATCCTCGAATAGAGGCTTGTCTCAAATCATGTATGCAAACCCCGAGCCAACCTGTAATCTGCTGCATAAAAGCAGGGGTGAGCTTCCACTTGCTCAGTAGGAATAAGATAACCTCTACAAATAACAATAATACAGTGATACATGGAATATTTTAAATAAACGTAGTTTCTATAACGTTTATAAAACAGTAGATAACGCAGTTATAAACTTGTGTGGTCTTTCAGTGAAAAACATAGGTTAAGTAGTTTCATATTCAATTCATAAATCAACATGAGAAAATAGTGTGTGTTTAGCTCAGTTATGAACACAGTATAATGCCCATCATTTTGAAGACCAGGCTCACGGAACGTATATCAGGACGTTGTTCTAGGCTAACAAGCCTCCGGCACAACGACAGCCAAAACCGACCACTACGGGGTCTGACCTCTCGAGGATAACCGATCAGTTGCCTAAAACACATGGCCAACTGTCGAGCCACTACGGGGCTATATACTTCGGGTCCGCACCAAGGCTCCACCCAGGACCATGGGCCCTTAAATAGTCTCCCTGTTATACCAACCGAGCCTAAACCATGCATAACAGCACGATAATATAAATCATTTTCAAATGGGCAAGAGAAGCAATAGAAATGTACTTTTAAACCAATTTCCAAAGCCAGCAGGTAAAGTTATAATATATGGCATATATTAAAGTATCGAGTGTTATTTCAAAACAATCATAACCATTATCCAAAAATAGGAGTGAAATAGATAAACCATATGAGCTTTAACCCAAGTATTTATATTGTGTAGATATAAACAGTTATCACTATATGCCCTTATCAAGTGTTTCCATAAAACCTGCATTTGGAAAACCTGTTCCCCAGTTTTATATACACATACACATAATACCCAGTTCTAAGTAGTTTGCCAGGAAATATAGACAAGTTCTCAAAACGTTTCATTTCTGTGCCTTAGTTCTCATTTCATAAACATGCCACACAATTCAATAGTCTTTAAACTAGTATATTCCATGTATCTATTTAACAAGCTAATAATCCGTAAGGTTCTCAAACATTTGTAAGTTATACCATTCTCAAATGTGTTTAACATCTATGTTCATGTAGATCTAAAAGAAAAACAGTTGTAAAACAGACATATTATCATTACAGTAAGAGGTTACTTATCCCTACCTCAATGCAATTGTATTTTCCAACCCTTTGTGGCTCCACGAGCCTCCCAAAATGCAATGCTTGTGCACTCAATGCAAGTGGTCCTCCAAAAGACCCAAATCAAATCTGAGAACAAATAAAAAATGCAAGCAAAGAAAATCAAAATGAAGCACAAGCATCCACAGTTTCAAAAGTAACACAATACAACTCTCAAATACTGCTCACTCGCGATCCTATGGGTCAAAACCCTGAAATGCCAAACAAAAAGACTCTAGAACTTCCAAGACTTATTCCCAAGTGCGTTGGGATACCACACATTGAATTCCATGGCCAAATGCAAGACGGATTTGAGGATATAGGCCAAAGAAGACAAGGTGCACACACGAGGGGCAAATCTGGTATTTCCAGAATATCTCTCTCTCCAAAAATAATTTGACCTCAAAAACCTCAAAATTTAGAAAGTAGGCTTCATAAACTTTCCGTGCATATAAAGTACGCTCAAAACGGAGCTCATATGCAAAAGTTATGAAGGATTGAAGTATGAAGAAGAAAACTTGCAAAATGACCCATTACCGATAATGGCGGAAGGCATTATCAGTAATGGTCATTTTCCTCCCAACGAAGCCACCTGCAACTGGGCTGAAACTCATCCATTTTTCATTTAAAAAACATTCAAAGGCATTAAATCATCATATTAACAATTTAAAGCCAAAACAATCCCACATGCAATGTTGTTAAACTCAATTTGTAATAAAATTAAAAAAAATCAAAGCTGGAACCAAACTTCCATGGCAGCCATGGGTTATCACCTTCATCAAAGCCAAATTGAAACTCAAAATAAAAGCTTGCAGTAGTTCATATACTACATGCAGCCCCAAAACAAAATGATTTAATTATCAAATTTAAAAATAATGCATAAGACACATGTATGCTAGACTTGCTCAGATCCGAACATATGCATCAAAACAATGGCCTCTCATAAAATGATTTTAAGCCTGAAAAATTTAGAAATCAGTCCATGCATGTTTGAACTCTACCCCAAGTACATAAGAAATTTACAAATTTTGAAAACCCAAAACAAGTTTCAGAGCTTAAATTCCAGTAGCCATAGCTGCTGTACAGTTCTATCCTTATCACAGCATTTTCAAATCTCAAAACAAAACCTTCCCAACCGAGAATCCATTACATGCAAGCTCAAGACTTTGCATTATATTGTTTCATAATCAGTCCCAAGAATAAATCCCTCATGATTTATCAAATCAAAGTTTAAAAAACAAAGAAATAAAAAAAGCATTATCGGTAATGCCCTTGCCTGATGCATAAACCCAAGCCTGCAACAGATTTTCGAACCCCATTTATCTTACTCAAAATGTATATAAAACTTCAAATTAACATTTCAAAACTCAAATGACTCCACATGCAGTATAGTTGAACTCTAATTTGTCAAAAATGTTCAAAATCAAAGCTTGAATCAGCAACTATGGCTGCTGTGAGTCGGCTTCCTCAACATAGTTATTTAAAACCAAATTTAAATCATTCCAACAGTTGGTTCATCATATGCAAACCCAGACCAGCCTCTTTGCCTCACCGATTTACCAAAATATTTATTTTAAGCATGAAAATAACCACAAGCAAAAATAGATTAACATTGATTTATCATAAAAATTTCCAAACTAAATTTGGGTTAGAGCAGCCATGGCTGCTGCTCACGGCACTCTCCACACAACCATCCGAAAATCAAAAACAAATCATCCCCACTGATGAATCACTACATGCAGACTCAGATCAAGCTTGATATGGTTGCCAAACTCTAAATGATCATAAAAACTCATTTATTTTTGGCATACACAGCCCCGAAATGCATGCTCAAAACAGGGGCTCACATGCAAGGGTTTTAAACTTCAAAAATCCCATGATCAGCCCACCATTGATTCAAGCCCTCTTTAAAAAAAAAACCATCTAGGCATCAATCCAAAAATACTCTCAAAATACCCAAACTCAAATCGAAGCACATGGAGTGTAGATCCACCATGAATGTGCTCAAATCCACAAACCGGAGCATCATCACAAAAACTCACATGCAAAGCTTGAAAGATCAAAGTTTTAAACTCATTTAAATTTGACATGCATATAGCTACCAACCCAAAACCCCATGGATCCAAAAAGAAAAAAAAAATTAGAAGAAGGAAAGGAGGAAATCAAAATACACAAACATGAGCCTACCTCTTAATCAGCAAAGATGGAGGAATCCGGCGAGAAACCAGCAACTCCGACAGCCGGACCACCCTTCACGACTGCTCACACACACCTTCTCACTCGACTATCTCTCATTCTCTCAAAAACTCAAGTGAAGAATGGCTGTTGACTACGGTTTTAAAGAAATAAAAAGGGGACTGGTTTGGTATTTCAAAAAAAAAATTTATAAGACCAAAACTTTTGTATTTATAAAAACACACCATTTCTCTATGTAATATCAAATTAAGCTTTTACTAAATTATAAATCATCCCAAATTTAATGATATTTATAAAATATGCCTTTTTAAAATTTTGGGTTATCACAGAACCATTATCCATTCTTTAGAAAAAAGATTAGAAAAATCAAAAAGCCTGTGGGTAGACAACCTCCCATTAGTCCTCTGGCCTATCATACGACCAGTCATGTTTCAACAAGAGAAACCTTATTTTCTCTCACTTATGGCACTGAGGCAGTCATACCTGTTGAAATCGACATTCCTTCTTACCGAATTGAAACGTTTAATCCTGAAGCAAACGACAGCAAGCTCCACTTTAACCTTGACATGTTGGAATAAAAAAGATAGGCAACCCGACTCCGTATTGCTGCCTACAAACACCAAATGGCTCGGGCATACAACAAAAATGTCAAAAATAGGCACTTCCGACCTAGTGACCTTGTTCTAAAAAAGGTCCTCAGTTCAAGTAAACTCGAGTCTAAATGGGAAAGTCCATACAAAATGCAGCATTTCAACCGTATAGGGACCTATTAGGTAACCGATCTAGACATTAAGCAGCTCAAGCATCCTTGGAATGCTGTTCATCTCAAAAAATATTATCAATAGGGACTCTTCCCATTTTTTGTACACATTACGGGACAAAGCCAACTACATGTTACTACCCGATCACAATAACTTGTATGACTCTTTGTTCCAATTGCAATGCATATCTCCTTTTTTACACTCTTTTCCCGATCTCTTTATTATATCTTTCTCTATGAATCAAATATGTTATCCAATCAATGAGTTTGCCATGATATACAATTACTAGGTTAATATTTTATGTGATCTTTTCATTGCATCTTTTCCATTTTCTTGTTGTTTTATTTCAAGTCCTTTGCTTAATCTTTCTTGCTTATCTCTGCAATCGGTATCAATTTTTCATCATTTACTGCATACATTCTACAATATAAAGTCCCAAATGATGTTGGGCCAGCAAAAAATGTTCTTTTTTCTCATACCGATCAAGGTGATCGAACGGCAAGAAATATTCCTGACCTAATCCGTCACGAACAAATTTTTTTGCCTCAAATACCGTGGTATCTATACTGACCACTATGACTTTGGAAAATCCAAAGACAAAGTGCTCACCGATTTCTCCGAAATTTATTCAACTACATATAGTTCGGTATACGACTATCAACAGATCACTAATCCATACACTGAACTGGGGGCAAGATAATATTACTACTACAACAGGAAAATCAACACCGATCATAACAACTATGCAAAAAAGAAAAGCATACTTCATTCAAGCAAAAAGTGTTTTTGCATGGAACCAAGAAAGCAAAAGAAATTACATCAAATCCTAATCATCAACAGGTGTGGCCTGGTCACGAATGGTCGGGGTATCCGGGTCAGCAGCATCAAGATTCCTTCCAGAAACTGGAGAAGTCGAGATGGAAGCATTCTGGCCGGTTTTCTCTTCCTGATCACCAGTGTAAGAGAAGCTCTAGCAGCTCTCAAAGTTCTTTCTAAATCAAGGTCAACAGGTATTACGTCCAAGGACAATGACCTCCTACCTTGCATACACTAACGTCTCCACAGTATGAACAATGAATTCAAGAGAAATGGTGAAACAGTTTAGCTTGAGCTTTTAATTTTACTTTTAAGAGCGCGGGAGTACAAATCCCAATTCCCGATTAAGCAACCTGCAAATAGAGATAGAGAAGAAACAAAATAATAGAAGAAAATATACTATATAATAATAACAAAATTATTATTTATAACTAAAATTAAGTCCAATAAAGTTTTTCATAAACCGTCAAAAGTTCCCCGGCAACGACGCCAAAATTTGATCACTTGTAAACAAGGGAGGTTATTCCTCGTTAATAATCAAGATTTAATAATTTGTAAAAAGCGCGTGTGTTAACCTCAATTCAATTGTGAGATGGTAAGCACGGGTGTCGATCCACTAGGGTGAAAAATGATTAGAATTAATTCTAGTGAAAGAATAATCTCAAGTTGATTTTTGGTTTTGATTAGAACTATAAAATAAAAAGAAAACAATTAAATGAGATTTAATTGGTGGAATGATAGGAACTTGGGTGAAAAATCCATTTGAATAACAAATACGCATTTTAGTTAATAAATCACATTTATAGTACTTATGTATGGTGGATCATCCAACTACAAGAACGAATCACCAAGAAGATGATGAATAGTAGATTCGACATATTTATTCTTGAAATGGATTGGATTGTCACGATCCACCTTAAGTGAGAATAAAGTATGTTAGATTTTATATTCATCCCAATACATACTATTGCATAATTATATAATTGCAATCATAGAAATACAATTATATTTTACTTTGATTTTAGCATTAACGAGTGGATTAATCAAGATAATCTCCCACAATTATGCAATCACATAAGTACAGATAAATGATATTTATAAAGCTAAGAATGCGTAAAGAATCCAAACTTCATCCCCACCCAAGTTTGGTAATTAGTTACACATCAATGGAGGAAAAACTCATTTATCCATGAGAAGCTTCCAAGAGGTCATCGGATGATAAATATTAAATCTCAAGGAAAAAGAACTTTAAGTAAATAAGGGAAATGACTTAAGTAAATAAAGAAATTAAATGCAAGAACTAAAATAATTGAAGAACAATACTCAAATGGAAATCATATCATGCATAAAAGAAAGAACACAAAGCATAAATGGAAGAACAAAAAGCATAAAGAAATTAGAATCTAAGTCTATTGAATTTGAAAGAGAATGATTCAAATGTCAATCTTTGAATGGTGAATTTTCATTAGTCTCTAAATGTTCTTGTTGTGAAAGGGGTCATATGGAAAGTCATGATCATGTTTTAGCTACTGGCAGAGTGGCTAATGAAATTTGGCGTCGCATTTCTGTTTTAATGGGTATGCCATTAATATCGAACAGGAACTGGAAAGAAAAAATCGAATTTTGGTTTCGAATGGCAGCACACTCATCACAAAAAGTTAGCATTCTTGGTCTCATTCCATCTATTTTGACTTGGGCTTTGTGGATGTGGAGATGTAAAGCTCAGATGGAAGAGAAATATATATATGTGGAAGCTCTTTGGATCTCGATTAAAGCAGCAATTTCTTGGGCGAGAATGAGATTGAAAGCTGGAAATAAATTAAAGATGGATGATATGATAGATTTGGCTGAATTCTCTATCCCTGTTAAAGAACCCAAACAAAAAAATTTAAAGATTGTTAAATGGCTGAGACCGACTGATGGATGGTTTAAATTAAATGTAGATGGAAGTTGTAATGATAATCCTGGGTGTATGGGGGCAGGTGGAGTTATACGAGATGTGAATGCTAAATTGATTTTGGCTTTCTCTAAAGAGTTGGGACATGGTACAAACAATATTGCAGAATTAAGGGTCCTGCTGCATGGTTTACAATTTTGTAAACAACTTGGTTTGATGAAAGTGGAAGTGGAATTAGATTCTATGCTTGTGGTTCATTGGTTGGAAAAAAAGAGATGTGGAATATGGTATCTTGAAGATTATTGGGATAGGATTATTCAGATTATTGCTCGTAAGCAGGTGGTGTTTCGGCATGTGTTTAGAGAATGTAATGCTGCTACTGATTTCTTGGCAAAATGGGGATGTCAAGAATCCAAAGTTTGGACGAGTTTTGAAGATATACCGCATCGGCTGAGAGGCATTCTAAAGATTGATAAGATTGGTCTTCCTTTGTTAAGATTGTAGATCTGGTTTCGGTCTTGGGTTTTTTTTTTATGTGAGTTGTTTTATCTGTTTGGTTGTTCAGGTTTTGGTTTGTTCTAAAATTAATAGTTGGGATGGGTTTAATTATATATTTATCTTCCTAGGTTATTTGGTTGTTGTAATTTGTTTTTTTGTTTCCAAGGTTTTCCTCCGCCAAAAGTGAGGTTTTCTGAATAAAGTGTCAGAGTTTCCAAAAAAAAAAAAAAAAACTATCTTAAGGTTACATCAGCTCTGTATTTATAGGCCAGCAATTTGAAAGACCAAATTTCCCCTAAAAAGATTAAAGAATTACAAAGAAAACCAAAGATATTTGTCTCGATCGCCTTCTTTATCGATAGAAGTACCGCTATCGATAGAACGTCTATCGATAGCGAGATTCGTCTATTGATAGCGCATCCTCATTTTGGTGCATGAACTGGCATCGATGGAGGCTTTTGGCTATTGGTGGAGGCTTCTATCGATAGAAGGTCTAGCGATAGACATAGTTCTATCGATAGAGGTTCTATCAATAAACAAGTTTTTTTCTGCTTTTTTTGCTGATTTTCTTCCTCTTCTCATTTCAAGGCTTGTCCTCTTTGTTGAATGCTCGAACTCTGTACATTTCTGAGCCAATTTCCTACAAAAGTGAAATTTAGCATCTTTTAATGAATTTAACAAATATTAACCTTTATTACACAGTTATAAAACATATGAAAGCTTAGCAATACCAGAAATTGAGGTATGGTTGTGTACCAATCACAGCACCCTTCATCAAAGAAAATCATGATATGTAAAGTTGTTTGGTAAAAATATAATTATAGCACGAAACTACTAAAAGTCAAGGAATAATAATTAACCTAACGGCAGAGTTGGCAAGAAGCTCGGGGATGTTCGTCTGAGGCATTTTTTGAATAATTAACCAATCAGCCGAAAGCAGGGAACCCGAAAGGAGCCTCAAGCATGCTGGAGGATCGGCCAAGAAATAGCTCTTTTCACTCAGTCCAGGAATTGAGAGGACAGAAGTTGAGGAGCCGGACTGGAGCCATTCTCTTGCTGAGAATCGGGTTGGAGGAGTTCCTTGTCCCGATCCTGCTGCTGAGCCGGTCCCGACCTCTTCTGTGGCCGGTGCATCAATATTTGAAATGCCCTCTCCCTCAGGTTGACCCCTCTTTTTCTGACCAGCAGGACGCACATCCTGAGCCACATTGGCTAGTGGGGTCGGCGAAGGAGCAGGATTCGCCCCTCGAGAAGCCGCCTACTAAAGCACGTCGGCGAAATTCAAATTCATATATGCACAAAATAACAACTCAATAAGAAGAAGAACTCTAAAATAAAAAATATATTTTTAAAGACAAAGTTCGATATACCTCTTTGGAGACGGCTTTCCTTTCTTCTCTTCGCACGATTTCTGTCTCTCTGATTTCTGATCTCTCCCACAATCCGAAGTTTAGCTTCTCGAGCACTTGCACCGATCTCAAAATTAAAAGATTGGCAAAGGAATGTGCAAATAGGCTACCTCGTCTACCGTCAATTCGAGGAAGATGCGAGGAACAAGATCTATTGGTGCTACCGGTCTCTGATGTTCCACGTAATGCAGAACCCAAAGTTGGTCGTCACACAAAGTGTTAAAACCTCGTTTGGCTCTTATTAGACAGTGAATCCGGCCGATTATCCGATCAATTAAGGTCGGGCGGCGAATGATCCTATCGGCTGTACCAGAAAGAATTATTTATATACAAAAATATTAGCAATTGAAAAACAAGAAGGAATGTCTCATCCAAAGTTTTACTAAACCTGGTCGGGGCCTCCACTCCTTGGGAATGGAGAAGGTCGGTTGTTCAACAACCTCGAACTCCCATCCTGGGCCACTAACAAAGAAAAACTTATTCTTCCACTCTTTGATCAAGGAAGGGAGATCGCCTACACCCAGCCTGCCCGTCCGGTTGCCGAGATACCACCAACTCGGAGAGGCCAGGGCATTCTCGTTGACGAAACACATGAACTTCAGATCGGTGAAGTTTGGTGTCCATACGTGAGATCTCTACAACACCATAAACCCAATGAGCACCCTCCAAGAGTTCGACGTCAGCATTACTAGGCTTACTCCTAGGGTGTGAAGTATCTCCCTGATGAAGGGTTGCAAAGGAAGCCTAAGACCGACTTTAAAAGCTTCTTCGTAGAAGCAAACCTCACTAGGAAGGTTATCGGTTGCATGGATTTCAAGACCTGGGATACGAATCCTAGCGGAATTAGGGATGTAATACTTCTCTCTAAACTTCATTTCTCGTTCCTCCCCAAGAACATTTATGTGAATGAAAGGAAAGGGGGATCGGGTCTACATATAATGTATAATGTCCCGACCCTGATATACTGGCACCAGAGCCACCGTAATTATGGGTTTCAGGTTGATCGGTATAAGGAAACCGACCCGACATTCTCAAAAGTTTTGTTTGGCAAGGAAGAAAAAACTACACGGGAAAATAGAATCTACGCTGGAAAACTCAAGAGCTTCGCCGAAAAACTCAAAGTTTTGGCCAAAAAACTCAAACGGAAAAAATTCATGTGAAAACTCAAAATTTTGAATCATTATTTTATTGATTTTTGAAAAAAAAAAGACTTTTATGAAATTTCCACCCTTGTCCCATTTTCATTTAAGTCAAAACCCCCCCTTTTATTACCTTTCATTTTCAGCCAATGGAGGGAGGAGCCGAGAGAGATAGAGAGAGAGCTGAGATTGGGAGAGAGAAGAAGAGGAGCGGCTCACGTGAAGCTTGTAGCCGTCGTTCTGCCGGATCTAGGTAAGCATGTTTATTTCTTAAGTTCTTTCTTCTTCTTCTCCTCTTATTTTTGCTTTCCATAAAACCCATTTGTGGGTTTAATGTGTGAAACTTGGATTTGTGAGAAATGATTGGTTGTGAGTGGTGGATAATGGTAGATCAGCCTACATTTTGTGAGGTTTGAAGGTTTTGGTTTGGAAAATATGGGTATTTTGAGTATATATAATGTTTTGGGTTTATATGGGTTTTATGCCTAAAACTTTGTGGTTTCTCAAATTGTACCATTGGATCTTCGTTATTTTTGGGGATTTTGGTGGATTTGGACTTGTTTAGCATAGATCTAAGTTCTCACCATTCGGATTTGAGATAGGATGTCAAAATGAGGAGTTTTTTGTGAAAAATGTGCGACTGCTGCTCGTTACTGGGCATTTTCGAACACCCTCTATCGATAGAGGTGGATCCTCTATCGATAGAGGAGACTTTATCAGCTGACACGCCCACTGTCTATCGATAGAAAGGGGTTCTGGTCTATCGATAGAGCCTCCCTATCGATAGAGCATCGATAGAGACTCTATCGATGGAGCCTCTTTTCTTCTTTTTCGCTTTTTTTCTCCTTCGTTTGCTTGGGTATCATTACCCATTAGTGAGTGAGTATAATTGGAGTTTTTGGGTTTGAAAGATAGAGCTTGAGAAGTGATAAAGCTTAGAATAAAAACTAAATTGGTTTTATGGAAATGATAGTGATGTACATGTATTTTTCTTTTTTTTTCGTTTTCAGATATGGGAAACTTATGGGACAACTATTATGCATCGTAGCTTGCTTTTACTTGTAGAAGTTGGTTGGAGACCTACTCTTTGAGGTAGGAATACTTATATTCTTACTGATACTGATGATGTAGGTTTTTAGGGCAGTTGCCCATGTTATAAACTTTACGAGAACCTTATTTATAAACTTACAGATGCATATATCATATTATTTATAAATGAAATAGTGATGTGGTTAGAAAATGCAAGCATGCCATGTTGTGTTAAAGTGTGATAATATTGTGCTATGATTTATCGAAAATTATGATTTGTTGAACGAATATGAATTCGATATATAAAAGGGGCATGTGTATGATAAAACTCCCATGCCGATGTGATAAGATGTGAAAAGGAAAGATATATGCGAATATGAAAAGGGGCACGTGTATTGAGAAAACTCCCGTGCCAATGTGATCGATATATGTTTATGGAAAGGGCATGTGTATTGAGATAACTCCCATGCCAATATGATTGATATGTTTAATTGATGAATCATGAGCACATTTATTTTACTTTAATGATAAACATTGATATATTATATGTGGGTACTTGTACATTTCCTAAACCACACTTGAATTTGTAAAACTTGAACCTTTATGATCTATGCATCGTTATTATTATCGTTGTTAGTTAAGAATGGTATTTCTACTGAGCATTCAAACACTCACGCTACCTTTTATGCAGCAGATTCTCAAGACAGTATAGCTGGTTCGACAAGACAGAGTTCATTTCCTTTGGTGTTAGGCTTAGCTGTGTTTAAGGCATTGGTGCTGAGGAATAGGTAGTTAATTTCAGTAGCTTGTAGAACTTGGATTTTGGTAATCAATGATAATTTACCTATGTGCCAGGGATGTTGGCACCTTATTTTATTTGTGGATATATTTATTATATGCACTTGACGATTTGGGAACATTTGTATGCTGAACATTAATGCATTTCATGCTTGTTATATTAATCCTTCATTATATTCTGTGAGGAAATATGAATGAGCTTATCAGGTTGTATCTCCTTATTGACACGTGTTGACCTACCTGGGAGGGTCTTCAGTAGCATCAGTTTGGGGCGTTACTGTTCAAGTCCTAAAACTACACAACGAAGGTTCAAATGAAAGAAAATAATCAGTAAAAACGAAGAATGGGACGTGAAAATACCTTGTATCGGTCAAAAAAGCGATGGAGTGAGTAAAATCGAAGCAGAAAGAAGGCTTGGTACGATAATCTACTCCAATAAGCTTTGAGAAAATTCCGGTGATAGTTTTGAACGGAAGAAGATGAAAAGTAAGAGGGAAAAGTTTCCCTTTTATAGCTTGCTGCACAAGCCATCACAGGATGTTTGCCACGTGGCCTCCATCAGCGGTCTCGATCAAGTCTGACAACACCTTCATCATTGCGCCTGCCAACTGTCACCTCGATAATGTATCCCAAGGAGGCGTCTGACACCTCGAGCGGTGAAATGCCATTAATGGCTAAGCCGCCCTTTCCATTCTCAAGGTAAACAGCATCTTACTACCGCACATCGATCAGTTCCTCTAAAATAGCGTGAAAATCATATATTACCGAACACTGATCCCTCTCGAACGAATCGGTATGCCTTTATACGAAGCCTGATCATAGATCTTATGGTTACCGATTCTTCCAAGATTGATCATGTCCATGGAAATGAATTATTAAAATGCGACCCACCTAAAATGCATTCATTCACTTATGCGCAATTTTACCGACGTCTACATGAAAATCGACCTGAGGTGCTTCAACAAATTGTGCATGTGTCACAATTTTTTGGAAGTAGGGGGCAACTGAAGAGAGTAAATTCCACTGGAGATCGGGTATCAACATGTGTCATCAAAAGGCACAAACACCCAATCTCCTATGGTGTTCCCGAACTTCTATATATCACCGACCTGTCATTATTCCTTCCATTAATGCGGGATCTTACCTACTGTACGAATGGAATGATCATAAAAAAGCTCTGACAACTAATTAGTGAATAACGCGGCGTGATGTTATTGACAAGCATGAGGGATCATTAATGGGCCATTCAATGTTGATCAATGCTCATTAATGGGCCATTCAGTGCTCATCAATGCTCATTAATAGGCCATTCAATCAACCGACGTTGAACAATTAATGCCAGGATCATACTCAAATGGTCATATCCATGACCATGCTATAAATACCTTCATCACTTCAGTTAACAGGTAAGTAACAAACACCCCATTTATTACACTCTCTCTTTGCATTTACTTTGGGAACTAACTTGTTCGTTGAAGCTTTGTAGGGAGAACACCACACCAGTGTTAATTCGTCGGAGCTCAATCTAGCCAGATCTCCGACTCAGAGAAACCGACCTGTTACTTATTTTTAACATTATCAATATACTAGCAGGTATCTAAAGTGGATTGATCATTGAGGAGTTGAAGGAGTTGATTTGGAACCAATCCAATCATATTATGTGAGGTTTTTGAGCCGTTCTTATCACCAACATTTGTTGTTAAAATAAAAAGTGCAAACTCCAAAAATTCCAAAATGGGCAAAATACATTTTATGGCTAAAAATGTTGAATTGGTAAATTATCTTTCATCAACAGTGTGTAAGAAATCATTCCCTATATTGGCTACAATTCTATGAATCAAGTCCAGGTTGCTACGAGAGAGGGAGCTGATTGGCTTTTATTTCATTTCTTTTTATATTTTAATTGGTTAGAAGATTCAAATCCCACTTTGCTTGGGCTTGTAGTTTTCTGCTCCTTAAAATTGTTATTTCCCAGTAGTTTTGGACCATTTTAACATTAACAATAATTGAGTTTCAGTCACCCTTTAAGCATCAATCCCAAAAACCCATAATTAACTGAATCAAAACTAACAGCAATAACAAAAATTACTAGATATGCATATAATTTATTACAGGGGGAGTCTGTTATAAGGTACATTTTACGCAAAATTATGTAAGGTGACCTCCGTAGGACCAATTACATAAAAGATTTTGAAAAATTCAATGTTGGATTAGATACACTTCTTATGAATTTCATGCTCACCAAAAATCACAGTGATCATTAATGATAAGTTTCTGAAAAGGGTGGGGTTATTCACAGCCCACATTTTACTAAACGTAATCCATTTTCTAAATACAACCCACCAATTTGGTTTTTTACTAAAGGCAGTACAATAAAAATTTTATTAATATATCAATTATACCCTTGACTGAATACAGCCCAATACATATCAGAATTACTGTAAGCAACCCATATATCAGAATTTATCAAATGACCATATTAACCCCAACATCAAAACAAAACAAGCAACAGTTTCTTTCCCGCGTATGTGTGGGTTTGTTTGCATTCGTCAACCTCTCGCCGAAGAAGAAGACGAGTGCAGCTTCAATCTTGGTCCTTCCACTACATCATCTCTAGATAATCGTTTATCGTATACGATGGAAGAGGATCTTAAAGAGGTAAGTTTTAAGTTTGTCCAAACCCTAAACACTTTATTTTTAGATTTGTTTGTATTTTATTGGTAAACATTATATGTGGATTAAACATCCTTCAAAATATGAATATTAGCACTCTATAACCATTATGGAATGAAGGTGTTACGAAAAAAATCTATGTTTCGAACTGATTTTTGAAAAAAAAAAAAAACTGGGTTCGCGATCGCATTCGGCCTGATAATGCCGAATTGGAAGATGTATCATTCGGAAGTTCAAAACCGAATATTACCAATGTTGTTTGTATCTATAATACCGAATATAACTTGTTTATACATCAGATTATACATTCATATATTCGGCCATTTATAACCGAATACGAAGAACATATATTCGGTGTTGTGACACCGAATGTTATCCTTTTTTCCACACATATTTTAATTATTAGAAGAGAAATTGAAATAAGTTTCTGGGTTCCCACAGCTGCACATTGGAGCAAATGATATCATATAATTGAGGAGATATGGATTTAATGAAATAGTAGTAGCTTAGGGAATATCCATAATTACAGAAGCCGTTGAACCTCTGGGAAAGACTCAAGAATGCCCTAACTCATGGCTTTGAGGCTTAAGTAATTCAAGGCTATTGCAGAACACACCACATGCCTTGAGACTTGTTTAATGCGTGAATATGCACTTCATTTACTAACCAAACGTGGAATGCCCTAATTCAAGGCTATCGTATCTATGTTTTAGTGCATTTTATGATAGTAACAACTACTTATACACATACACAAATATATGTATGATGTATGTATAACAGAGATGTTAGCTCCATTCATTTTTGCTAAGTACCACAGTTATGTACTCTTTTACATTCCTTCTATCGTTTAGTTTCAAACTAAATCACTAATACGAGAATCCTAATAGGTTTTATATAGTTTCCCACATATAGTCCTCTTAAAAAAGGGAAGTACCTAACTTAATTATCCATTGTATCTTTTATGCAAATGTTCATTAAGAGCTTGCTATCATTTTCTAAATTTTTTTATATTTCATGTGTTATGTCCTTTAATTAAGTTGTCTAACTTAATGGCTTAATTCCATATCATGCAGTCACAGTTACAGACAGTCCCATACGAAGAGCCTACTTTTGTCGATCTTGCCGAGTATTTTGATACAAAGCAGGTAAATCGGGATACCTAATTTGATAATTATATATTAAATTGTGATATGAACAAAATATATAAGATGCTAAATCATGTCAAATACAATTGTAGGTATTTGCTACTCGTAAGAGCTTGATATATGTGTAAGACGTATAGGTAAAGAACATCAAATGGTTGTTATTACTGTGAAGTCCGACGTGAAGACGAAAAATAGAACACCTGTTGTGTATTATGGGTGTGAGAGGAGCGGCAAGTTTCGATCGCAATTGCCCGAGTTGAATAAAGATGTGTCGAAAATCAAAGTTGTCAAGATTAAAAAGAAAGATGTCCGTGAAGCGGCAACGAAAAAGTGTAACTGTCCTTTCAAGTTAAAGGGCATCATATTAAGCACAGATGCTTGGGGTTTGATAGTTTTAGAAGGCAAGCACAACCATAAGTTGGGTGAAAATTTTGAAGGCCACTCATTTGTTGGAAGATTGTCCCCGTCTGAGTGGGATTATGTTCATGAATTGATGTGCGGGAGGGTGAAGGCGGTTGAAATACTTAGATTGTTGAAGAGAAAAGATCCCAATAATGCATCTACACAGAAGACCATTTACAATGCATTGTCAAAGATGAAGAGAATGGATATGGGGGGAAGAACAGTTATGCAACAACTCCTTAAAGAGCTCACCGAGAATGCATATTTTAAGAGGCATAAATCTTCAGATGATGGAATACAAGTAACGAGCATATTTTGGGCACATCCCGAATCCATCAAACTCGTTAAATGTTTTCATCATGTTCTTTTGATGGATTGCACGTACAAGACCAACAGGTACAAGATGCCACTACTACAGATTGTTGGATTAACCTCAACGAATATCACTTTCTCTTTGGCATTTGCATTGATGGACTTTGAGCGAAAGGACTATTATTGTTGGGCTTTGGAGCAACTGTCATCCGTAATTGGTGAAGGTTATACTCCTTTGGTTGTTGTTACAGATCGTGAACTTGCATTGATTAATGCTGTCAAAAAAACATTCCCAAATTCAAAGAATTTCATTTGTAGGTGGCATATTTCAAGAAACATAGCACATAATTGTAAGAAGTTATTTGAAAGGGGGGAAGATTGGGCATCCTTTATAAGTTCATGGTGGGACGTAGTCAATGCAGATGATGAAGAGATGTTTGTTTATCAGTTAAACAGAATGGAGGAAACGTTCTTTGAATTTCCAAAGGCGTTGGAGTACTTGAAGTCTTCTTGGTTGAACGACTTCAAAGAGACTTTTGTGGCAGCGTGGACCGATCGCTACATGCACTTCGGTTGTACGACTACCAATAGAGTGGAGAGCGCCCATGCGATGTTGAAGAGGCGCTTGGGAACATCGATGAATAACATCCTCAAAGTTTTTAAACTTATACATGGCAAGATGCTTATACAACATAATCAGATCAAGGCATCTTTTGAAGTGAATATGTTTAAGGTTCATCATAAGGTCCAGGGAATTCCAGAGTGCAAATTTATTGTTGGCATTGTATCTCATATGGCGTTGGAGTTTATTGTCAACGAAATGGAGCGTACTGCTATTGTGGGAGTCGATGAAAAGATTTGCCGTTGTGTACTGACCCGCACACACGGGCTTCCTTGTGCCCACCAGTTGGCAACGTGGAAGATTGAGGGAAGGCCCATTCCCATTGATTCGGTTCATATATTGGAAATCTTGGAGAATTGTTTTGATCAGACAGAAAAAAAATTCCTTATGTCCTTGTTTAGGGCTCAAAAAGTAATCACATTAGAGCTCATAAAGTAATTGCATAAAAAGCAATTTACTTAAGGGGCAACAGAAATGTACTCATAATAACTTGATAAACTTAGAACCACATTCATCTCAATTCTTAGAATATCTGATTCCTCAAATAATTGTCCCAAAATAAACAATAGCAAACAAAATAAAAGTAGAGGCATGCCATGATTGCCACTGTGTTGTTTGAAGATATATTTAGCTATATGATTGCAGCTGTGATGTTTGAAGATATATTTTAGATATAACCACCCTACATAGCATCATCACTAAAACAACTAGTTCAGTATGTCCGATATAAACCAACACTGAGTCATTAACCCTTCCATTGGTTGCTGAGTGAACTTAGTAAACAGAACCAAAATCTTAAATCCAGTCGGAAGAGACAAAATCTAAGTTAATTCTAACTTAGAATTAACCATTGTTTTAATCTCATAAACTAATACTAATATGTGCATCCAACATGCATACCCTATTCCATGACCAAATATTGTACACAATAAACCTCAATTATTACACAATAAACCTCAATTATCACTAAGTCCATGCAAGCATTATGGTTTTTGGGGTTCTAAAAGTACGGCACCACCGACACATACACAAATTATTAATCTAATACAGTTCGGGGTTCAAATTGTGAACCTGTTCATTGTGACACAATGAAGTAGCAGATAAAAAGCTTTATATTACTTTGGTCGGCCATTAAATCCCGAATACAACATACTACATTCAGCTCTTTATATCCGAATATTGAATATTACATTCGTCTATATATATCCGAATATTAAAGATTACATTCGGCACTAAGTATACGAATGTGAGTTGCTGTATTCGGCATTTACAGGCCGAATAGGAACAATTAAACAGTTAAATAACGTTTTGATTTAAAGAAGAATCACAAAAGGCCATTCAACAATTTAAAGAACAATCACAATACAAAAACAAGAATCACATTAACAAGAATCACATTATATTTAACATTTAACATTTAACATTCAAACAAATTTACCATTCAACAATTTAAAGAAGAATCACAATACAAAAACAAATACATACCAAAGGTAGTGCAAAGACGATGACGAAGAAAATGATGGCTGCTCGTGGATGGTTGATTGCTCGTGCTCGTGTTGGATTGGCTTGCCGAGGATGACGGTTGTGGCTGCTCGTGCGTGCTGGTGGAGTGATCGTGATAGTGATGCTGCTGCGCTTTGGCTTGCCGAAGATGAAGAAGAGGGTGATGTTGCTGGTTAGCCGAAGGTGAGATGATGAAGAGAAGAAGGGGTGATGTTGTTGCTGCTGCGTGAAACCCTTGAGCTCGGGTTTGGCTTGCCGAAGAAGGTAAGAAGCTGATTTGAATTTTTTTTTTGTTTTATTTTAATTAATGGTTAAATGAGTTCCAAATAGAAAACATGTCTTGTATTTAGAATTGGGCATTTAGGGTATTTAAAAATTTGTGTTTTTTTTATTAGTGGGTTGCCTAAAGCATTAGTGGGTTGTAGATAGAAAAGACTAAAATGGACTAATTAAAATTTTATATGGGCTATGTTTAGTAAAAATGTGGGCTGTATATAGCCCCTCCCTTCTGAAAAAACTAGTAACATTTTGAAAAACAAAAAGGTTATATTTTCACGACAACATTTTTCATAAACCAACTTAACCTTTGGATTACTGTGATTTTTGGTGAACATGAAATTCATAAGCATATCTAATTGAATGGTCAATTTTTCAAAATCTTTCTACAATTGGCGTTATGACTCTAATGTCAAATTTTCAAAATATAGCAATGAAAAACTATGACCGCTGAAAACTATCACAGTTTTTCTCATTGACATTTCTGAGAAACTAACCGTTGGATTACTATGACTTTTCGCAAACATGACATGCATAAGTATAGTATCTAATCTAATGGTCAGTTTTTTAAAATATGTATCCCACAATTATCTATGAACTCCATGCTTACATAAGCATATGCTGATCGGATTTTATATATATATATATATATATATATATATATATATATATAGAGAGAGAGAGAGAGAGAGAGAGAGAGAGTAATTTTCTTATAGGTACGTACACATATAAACTTATCGGCTTCTAAAATAAACTGTTAAACAAATGTTACAGCATCCAATGGTAAATACTATTAAAGCATTTCACGAACAATATTTTGAAAACCGATTGTCGGATCAAGTTTATATATATATAGACACACACACATATAAAGACTTGATCACTTGATCTATTAAGGTCTGGACCTTAAATTAATTTAAGGTTCACTCAACATTTCTCACACAGTCGATGGTATTTTTAAAAATCGACTATTGGATTAGATAATCTTCTTATGTATGTTATGTTTGTAAAAATTCACGATGGTCCAATAATCGATTTTCAAAATACAGTTCGCGAAACAATCTAACAGTATTTACAGTTGGATGCTGTAACAATTGTTTAACAATCTCTATTTTAAAAACTATTGGATCATTGTAATTTTTGGCCAACATGACAACATAAGAAGATTATCTAATCTAACGGTCGATTTTCCAAAACACCTATCCCAATGAAAAATGGACCTTAAATTAAGCTCAAAGTCCGGACCTTAATGCATAATTTCTCTTTTATATATATATATATATATATATATATATAG
>JAESVK010015985.1:566-11036 GCA_017140935.1 Hamamelis virginiana | reverse complement strand
TTGTTATCTTTGTTATTTTTCAATTATATAAATCAATTTCAGTTATATTATATTTGTTTTCTTTTATGCATATCAATTGTTTTACTGTTACTGGGCGTATATGGTATCAGAGCCATTTGGCTTGCGGGAGTAGTGATTAGGTAGACTTTCAAGCTCCTGTAGAGGTAAAACTCTACGGCGGTGTGACTTTCGTAGCAGTAAGTCCCGACGGACAGGGCGGTCAGGCTATAGGTGTCTATCCAGGGTTTAGGGGTTTGGAGGTTCACTATGAGCTTCCTTCGTCGGTCGATGTCTGTGAGATCAGACACTCCCTCTAAAGGAAAACAGTTGGTTAACAAGAAAGAAACCAGATATACTGTAGATGAAATAGATTTATATGAATGGAGAATACCTAGGGTACCAACCACAGATATATATCATAGACCATTGTTAAAATTTTATGCAGATATGAATATCCAGTTAACAGAGCACAATGTTAATTGTGATTCTGATTTTGTCACAATCAAGCTCTTTGATCAAGAGAGTATTGAGAGACATTTATCAGAAGGATATAAATATTTGCATATTGGACTAGTCCAAGTTGCTACTCAACCCATGGGAAGAGAAGGTATGGACTTGTCAGTTATTATGGTCTTGAGAGACTGCAGATGGTTAAATTTTGATAAAAGTATGCTAGGAGGTATACAGTCAGGATTACATGATGGTCCAGTATATTTTAATTGTTTTCCGAATTACTGTGTTAGTTTGGAAGATAAAAATATAATGGAAGTATTAACAGTTAATGTTAAGATTCATAATCCTGAGATCCTTCCAGGATCATTACCTGTTACCATCAGATCTAGGATACAGTATAAAGTGTATAACACCCATTTGAGTCATAGAGCAAGAGTAAGTTCCCCTAATGGAGAAACTCTTATGATTCAAACAAATGTTAGGAATAAAAAAGAGATAATACATCCTAGGAAGATTCTTTGGCATGAGCTTACCATTCCTGACGAATGGAGACTCCCAAAGATAATGCCTAAGTTAGAAATTAAACAACTAGAAGAAGACAATTCTTCTACAAATGTTCAAAAGTTAACTGAATATGATGATGGAAGTGTTGGGATAAAGTTTTCCAATGATAGAAGAAATTCTTTCAAACTTCCTATGAAACCGGAAAAAAGAACTTTTGAGACAGCCTCTAGAGCTTCCTGCTCTTCTGTCCCAACTAGGATATTTGAATATAAAACTACTGAACCAGATTTAGTAAGAGTTAAAAATTCAAATATACCTAGACCTTTTTATACAACAGAACCAAAGGATTCAGTTCACTCTGATTCAGAGACACAAGAGACACCTCCAATGTCTCCCACACAGTCTCAAATGGATCCTCAACTCTGTGTTATAGAAAGAGAGTTCACAATAGATAAAGTGTTTTTGAGAAAAGATTTTTATTGCGAAAGCAATAAGAAACCAAAAGAATGGTTTTTCAAAACATTTGACAAACCCCAAAGAGATAAAATTCAAGAGGAATATTATGCTTGTATGAATAAACATAAAACCCATATCTATTTCTTTACTTGGTTTGAAATTTATGCTGAACAAAATTCAGTAGAATTTCCGTTTGTTAAAGAAATAAATATGGCAGGTAAAAACACTACTCTCTGGAAGACTGTTCAAAATACCCATAAGGAGTCAATACATCCTCCAATGGAAAATTTTGAAATAAGTCACAGAAATAGTGTTATTACAGCTTCTCCATTTAAGACTTTAGAAAATCCTTCTACCGACAGGACAGATAGGAATTTTCAAAGGATTATGGAGCAGAATAATTTTTCAAATCAAACATTAAAAACTATTGGTGATCAGTTATCCAGGGTTGAAAACCTTGTCCAGAAGGAGAAAATTACTCCTGATAAAGCTGATGAAACACCAATATTCAAACCTCATGAAATATCTAAAAAACACTCCCAACAGTTATCTAAGACTGTGTTCTCCGAGATAGAAAAAAGGCTAGAAATTTTAGCTGAAGTAGGTACTAGAATAGTTCCAGAAACTCCTGAAACTTCTAGAAAGACTATTGCTGTTATAGAGAAAGCTGAACCTGAACCTGAGGATGAAGTATCACAGATTGAAGCAGCTTTAAATGCTTTAAATTCTAGTATAACATCTA
Source organism: Hamamelis virginiana (assembly GCA_017140935.1). Lineage (NCBI taxonomy): Eukaryota > Viridiplantae > Streptophyta > Magnoliopsida > Saxifragales > Hamamelidaceae > Hamamelis > Hamamelis virginiana. The sequence continues at coordinate 8,881 of JAESVK010015985.1, read as the reverse complement.
ATAGACCTTTAAGAAATTTTTATCCTAGACCAACATATCCAGATATGCAAATGGAGGAAAGAGGAACCTTCCACCAAGCTACATATCATGGAGGTACCATCTATGAATGGAACATAGATGGAATGACTGAATATCACATAATCAACTACCTACAGGAAATGACAATGTTTTGTACTGCATATAAAGCAAAGTCTCCTGAAGTAGGTGATCATGCAGTAGCTTCAGCATTAATTGCTGGATTTACTGGTCAGTTAAAGAGTTGGTGGGATAATTATCTTTCAGCTATTGAAAGAACAAACATTCAAAATGCTGTTAAAACTGATAGTACTGGCACAGTCATTAAGACTGAGGATGACGAAGAAATAGAGGATGCTGTTGCTACTCTCATCTTTGCCATAGCCAAACATTTTATTGGAGATCCTTCCAAGATTAAAGATAGATCTGCAGATTTGTTAACAAACTTGAAGTGTCCAAAACTTCAAGATTTCAGATGGTATAAAGATATGTTTCTCACTAAAGTTTTGATGAGGAATGATTGTAATCAACCATTCTGGAAAGAGAAATTTATTTCTGGGTTACCAAATCTATTTGCAGAAAAAATTAGGATAAAACTTAGAGAAAAACATGATGGAATGATTCCTTACGATAAGCTTACCTATGGTGACATAGTAAGTACTATCCAACAGGAAGGTATTTTATTATGTAATGATTTTAAGTTAAAACAGCAGATGAAGAAGGAAAAAATGGAAAGTAGAAAAGAACTGGGATCTTTTTGTGAACAGTTTGGATTCACTTCCATTAAACCTGCTCCATCGAAAACAGCTAAGAAACATGCTAAAAAGGTTGCACATTCTAATAGTAAATCTAGTAACAACCAGGGTTATAATAGGAAATTTAGTACTAAGAAAAATCTTAGAACTAGTAATTCTAGAAAAAATAATAAAGGTAAAGGTAAAGGAATTGAACATTGGCTTCAACCACCATCCAGTTCAAAACCTTCATCTTCAAATAGTCCTAATAAAAAGCCAGGTGTTTGCTATAAGTGTGGCAGATTTGGTCATTATTCCAAATCATGTCCCATGAAGGCAAAAATTAATGAGCTTAATGTTAGTGATCAATTTAAGAAAATTTTAATGGATATTCTTCTTATTTCTGATGAATCAGAAATCATTTCTGAAGAAGAAGAAGAAGGTCTTCAAGTTGATGAAATTGCTTCATCTAATGAAGATTCTACTTCTGAATCAGAAGAAGAAGAAGATAACTGTAAACAGGATTGTAAATGTATCAATGTCATAACTAGAGAACAGACTGTTCTTTTTGATGCTATTGATAAGATATCTGATCCTGCTGTTCAAATGGAATTTTTGTTAAAACTTAAAGATAGTTTAACTGATAAACCTAAAGCTCAGAGTTCAAATAAAGTTTATAATCTCAGTGAGATTTTACAAAGATTTGAACCAAAAGAGAATAAAGAGATCACCATTCAAGATTTAAAACGTGAAGTTAATCAACTAAAAGTTGAAATCAAAGATTTAAAGACTAATATGGATAGTGATATTAGTAGACTTAAAACTCAGGTGAGTTTACTTCTTTTAAAACAAAAGAAAGATATTAGCTCATCTAGTGATACTTCTACTAATAAATCTAATTCTGATGATGACCAAATTAATGAAGCAGCTTTGTTATCTCCTGAAGAAGAAGATGGCTTTATTAATTTCTCAGCAGAAGATGGATTTATTAACTTGTTAACCAGAGTAACATTTCAGAAATGGAATGTTAGGATAACTATCACTATCAACAAAGAGTATAAACTTGATGTTATTGCATTAGTTGATTCTGGTGCTGATCTTAATTGTATTCAGGAAGGACTTGTTCCTACTAAATACTTTGAGAAAACTCTAGAAGAACTTGGTACAGCCAGTGGTGCAAGGTTAATTATCAAGTATAAATTATCTAATGCTCATATTTGCAATAATGGTATCTGTTTCAAGACACCATTCATCCTTGTCAAAGATTTAAGGCAAAGTGTGATTCTTGGAACACCTTTCCTAAATCTTCTCAATCCTTTTAAGGTTGATGATCAAGGAATTACTGCAAATATAAAAGATAAGGAGATATTCTTTCATTTTATATCTCCACCCATAGATAAAAATATTAACACTTTAAGAGATGCTTCTATATTTCCTGAGGTCAACATGATTCAAAGAAAGTAAAATCATCTTTTCTTTCTTAAAAAGGAAATAAAGCATAAACAGATAGAACATCAATTAACAAATTGGAAATTGCAACAGTCTATTCAAGAATTCAAAAAGAAACTTGAATCAGAAGTTTGCTCTGACTTTCCTAATGCATTTTGGGAAAGAAAGAAGTATATTGTAAGGCTCCCTTACAATACTGATTTCCAAGAACATATGATACCAACAAAAGCTCGCCCTATTCAAATGAATGCAGAGCTTTTAGAACATTGTAAAATTGAGATACAGGAGCTAATCAATAAGAAGTTGATTAGAAAGAGTAAATCTCCTTGGAGTTGTGCTGCCTTTTATGTTCAGAAAAATGCTGAACTTGAAAGAGGTACTCCAAGACTTGTTATCAATTATAAACCGTTAAATGATGCTTTTCAATGGATAAGATATCCATTACCAAATAAACAAGACTTAATCACAAGGTTAAGCAATGCTACCATCTTCTCAAAATTCGATATGAAATCTGGATTTTGGCAGATTCAGATAGATGAACAAGATAGATATAAAACCGCATTTACTGTCCCTTTTGGACATTTTGAGTGGAATGTTATGCCTTTTGGTTTAAAGAATGCTCCTTCAGAGTATCAGAATATAATGAATGATATATTCACTCCATATTCAAATTTTACCATTGTTTATATTGATGATGTTTTGATTTTTTCTACATCTATCGATCAACACTGGAAACATTTGAATATATTCTTTAAAACCATTAAGCATAATGGATTAGTCTTGTCATTATCCAAGATATCTCTTTTCCAGTCCAAGATTAGGTTCTTAGGACACCATCTTCATCAGGGAACTATCATTCCTATAGAAAGGTCTATAGAGTTTGCTAGTAAATTCCCAGATGTCATTGTTAACAAAACCCAGTTACAGAGATTTCTTGGAAGTCTCAATTATATCTCAGATTTCTTTCCAAATTTGAGTCAGTTATGTGCCCCTCTTAGGAAGAGACTTAGAAAGAATCCTCCTGAGTGGAATGATGAGATGACCAAAGTGGTCAAGATTATCAAAGATAAGGCTCAACGCCTCCCATGTCTTAATATAGCAGATCCCTTAGCTTTTAAGATAGTCCAAACAGATGCCTCAGGTATAGGGTTTGGTGGGATCCTGTTACAGAGAGATGAAAATAACAAAGAGAAGATAGTCAGATATCATTCAGGAACTTGGAATCCTGCCCAACAAAATTATTCTACCATAAAACAAGAAGCTTTAAGCATAGTTTTGTGCATAAACAAATTTCAAAGCGATTTCCTAAACAAAAAATTTTTGGTTAGAGTTGATTGCAAATCTGCTAAAGAAGTTTTACAAAAAGATGTTAAAAATCTTGCATCAAAACACATTTTTGCTAGATGGCAAGCTATTTTATCCATTTTTGAATTTGATATTGAATATATTAAAGGAGAATCCAATTCTGTCCCTGATTTTCTTACCCGGGAATTCTTACAGGGCATCAATGGCTCCAAAGAAGGATAAGGGGAAAGCCCCTTCAGTATCCTCTTTTGTTAAAGGGCATCAGGCCCATGTTAAAGGGCATCAGGCCCAACCAGATAGATTTTGGCATCCTGCCAAGGATATCCCTATTGGACCTATGGTTCGATCCAAAGAATCATATGTTGTTAAAGATAAACCATCTTGGGCTTCTATAGCAGAAGAAGAAGATAGAAATCATTCAGAGCTTGTTCTTCAAAATCCATTTGAAGTTTTATCCTCTGATTTTCAAAAAGGTATCAAATATAGCCAAGATGCATTTCCGGCTCTGGCTAAAACTTTTTCTGATTCAGTTAAAACTGTGGTAGCTTCAAGCTCCACTCCTGTTAAATCAAAATTTATTGAGAAGCCTCAAAAGCTTCACATTTTTGCTATCGAAAAGGAATTGGTTAAATTTCAAAAAGAACTAATTAAGTTAGCTCAGATAATGTTTGGTGATGATTTTCAGTATCCCTCTTCAACCCCTGAGAAAACTCAGGAATTTTATGAATTCATTTTAGTGGATTCTGATTCAGTATCATTTAAACATTATCCAGATGTTAAAGATCCATCTCAAGTTAATCATACCACTTGCAAAATCTCCAATGTTATTTCTTTATCTAGATGGGGAGCTTCTCCTTATCTTTATAAGAAATTTTCTCATCATTATAACCCTCCAGGTTATAATTATTGGGATTATCAGCAAGCCTGGTATAATGCCTTTTATTTTCAGAATAAAGATCACCGTCATTCATGGATGATCTTATTTGATAAGGCATTCTCTTTTGATATCCCTTTTTGGTTTCTGCATTGGTGGAACCATTTCGGACCAACCCAAGATATCTTTCCTAAACCTGTTCTTGATGGATATTCTATCTTTCAAGAAAAAATTTATGTTCCTCCAAGCCTCCAAGGTTATCCTAAATTGTTAATGTTTTTCGGACAATTTGGATTAGCTTGGATTTTTTATTGGAAATATGAAATAACACCTTCAGGTATTCTTCCTAATTTGAGTAGATCTTTCCATATCAAATGGTGGGATGGTTTCTCTCATAAGGATGTTACAGATAAATCAGTTATTGAATGGTTCAAGAAGAGGCCTGGTACTTCTAGTATTGGTCTTGGAGAACAATCAAAGTTATTAATGGGAAAAAATAAAATTGTCCAGAATATGATAACAGCTCCTACAACATCTAAGAAGGATTTGTTGAAGCAGTTAGAAGCAGCAGTTTCTTCTATCAAAGAAGAAATTTCAGATAATGAAAGTGAGGAATCCTCCTCCCCAGATATCGATTATGCTCAGGAGAATGAAGATGATTGTTTCGGTATCTTCGCTCCCATCAGATAAGGCAGGAATCTCTGCTTTCGGTGCAAAGATTTCTCAGATATCAAGGTTATCAGCATCCAAGGCTCCTTTCGGCTCCTCGAGATGCTCCAGACAGCTTTTTCTTGGATAAATCAAAAGTGCTACAGTGAAAGTAATTTTACTATTCACTATTCACAGGATAAAGCAGTCAAAAGGTTAACAGTATAGCAGACAGTCATTATGAGTTCACATGATGGCTTTGGTTAAAGAAGACCTTATCAAGTCTATAAAAGGATAGTTTGTAATCGTTAAGAGGCAGAGTTTTGTTTTGGGTTTCAATTGTTAGACTCCCATTTCCTCTCAACCTTGTTATCCCTCCTCCATCTTCAGATAATTCTCCATATTGTAATTTTGGTTATCAAAGTTATCAGGCCGCTTGATCGGTCATATCTTTTGTAAGTTTGTTATCTTTGTTATTTTTCAATTATATAAATCAATTTCAGTTATATTATATTTGTTTTCTTTTATGCATATCAATTGTTTTACTGTTACTGGGCGTATATGGTATCAATTGTTTTACTGTTACGAAAGTCACACCGCCGTAGAGTTTTACCTCTACAGGAGCTTGAAAGTCTACCTAATCACTACTCCCGCAAGCCAAATGGCTCTGATACCATATACGCCCAGTAACAGTAAAACAATTGATATGCATAAAAGAAAACAAATATAATATAACTGAAATTGATTTATATAATTGAAAAATAACAAAGATAACAAACTTACAAAAGATATGACCGATCAAGCGGCCTGATAACTTTGATAACCAAAATTACAATATGGAGAATTATCTGAAGATGGAGGAGGGATAACAAGGTTGAGAGGAAATGGGAGTCTAACAATTGAAACCCAAAACAAAACTCTGCCTCTTAACGATTACAAACTATCCTCGAAATTATTGACAACTGAACACTAAGTAAAGGCTAGGTAATTAAATTTACGTTTTTTTGTCAAGAAATAGTATCCTCGAAATTTCAATTGGTACTAGAGTTGAGTTCACTTGAAAGGTTTAATCACTTGAGTGTTTTTCTACTTCGAGGAGATGAATTTCTTGAAAGAAGGCGATTCAAATGCTAGACCCCTACTGTTTGAGGATTAAATTATTCCTATTGAAAATCCAAGAAGATGATTTTCTTAAAATTCATTAATTATAGTGTGGACACCCCATTTTTACCAATTATTTCTACCATATGTTCATGCAAATGATTAACTAGAATAGCTGATCATTTGGTGAGGAATTGGCCTTGTAAAGACCAAATTGCCCAAATTGCCCTTTTCTGAGGAAAAGGACAATTCGTTATTTCATGTATACATTTGGATTGGAATCAACCCATTTGTATTACATTTGACTTTTGAAGTGTTTTAGAACATCCCTGTAAATTTTCATGGCATTCTGATGAGAGCTCGATAGGTAATTAGAGTTTTGCGACTTGAAGGGCATTTTTGTCCTTTTTCTTGTATAATTTCCGAATGACCTCCGAATTCGAAACGGATTGTCTCATGAGGTTTATATGGATGTGGGGAGTGTATTTGAAGTGTCAATTTAGCCTTTGAATGGTTGGGATAGATTCACCCAAAATCGATCCCACGGGTAAGGATGAACTGAATTAGGGTTTTGTTCAAATCGACCGTGAATTGATTATTTTCACAAAAATGAAAGATTTTCAAAACATGTTTTCAAGTACCAATTTCATATTAAAACCATGTTTTTAGAAGTGGTGCAAGCCTAATTGATCAATTTTACAAAACAAAGAATGGTCATATGACCAATTTTGGCACAACCGGGTCAATTGGCTAGCTTTTTGCTAAAACCCTTGACCATGGTCAAGTATTTTTAACCCAAAAACATTCTAAAAATGTGGAGGATCAAAACACGGTCGTTTTGAGGCCTGAACTATCGAATTTGGATATAATTTGACCAAAATATGGCCAAAATATGAAAATCCTTGAATTTGGGGAAGAAAATATGGGAAGTCAGCATGGTGACCGTCCTAGCTAGGCGGCCAACCGTCCAGCCCAGGACGGCCAGCCGTCCATGCTAGGACGGCCATCAGGATGGTCGAGCCAATTTTGCAATTTTGGCAGGTTTGTAACTTTCCCACTTGTTTTGGCCAATTTGACTTGTTTTTTTTTTTTTTTTTGTGGATTAATTAGGGGTGTTTCAGCGGACAAACCCTAGGGGAGAGTTGTTCTAAGCCCTAGGATTGTTTTTAGATGATTAAATCCTAACCATTCAAGGTTTTAAACCCTAGCTCTATATATGCTTCATTATAGAGTTAGAGGAAAAAAAAGAAAAAGAAGAGATGGAGAATTCTAGGGTTTTGAGAAGGAGGCTACAGATCTGGTCCTCCATTGTTACACCATTGAGAGGTCAAGAACTGAAGGTTAGGAGCTTTGAGAAAGGTAGCCAAGAAGGAGATCGAAGGGTAAATGCTCAACCATGGTTTTATTCTTTGATTTTTTATGTAAATCCTTCTTTTTTTTTCTCCATTCTCATGTATTCAAGATGTATAATATATTATTTTTTAGTTGCTTGCATATGTTAGAATAATATTGGTTATTACATGATGTTTGTTTAATGAAGCTTGCATGATTAAAGTTAGTTTTGTTGTTATCTTATGTTAGTATGCATGTTTAGGATTCTTCATTTGTGATTTTTATGTTAGGATGCATGCCTAGGGTTATTTAGTTTTATCATAATTTTATGTTAGGATGCATGACTAGGGTTAGTTTTATTTGTGATTTTATGTATGTCTAGGATTATTGTTATTTTGTTATGATTTATGTGAATATGCATGTTAGGGTTAGTTTTATTGTTATTTTATGTTTAGCAAGCATGTTAGGATATTTTCCATTATGATTTTATGTGATTAGGATGTGTTTAGGATTAGTTTTGTTATTATTTTATGTTAGTAATCATGTTTAGGATGAGTTTTTCATTATTTTATGTGTAAGCATGTTTAGAATAGGTGTTGATATGTTCATATTGTTATTTGAATCTCTTAATGTTTGATTGATGGTATTAATAATGATATGAATGTGTTAATATATTGTTCTTGATATCTGATGAGTCATAAGTCAATTTTTTATGTTTTTCATGATTATTTGAACACTTGATATTGATTGAATGATTTGAATATATGAATTGTGTACGAGGGAGCGTGCGAAGGTAAGATCCTCCTCTTGTGTTTAAATTAATTATAAAAGCATTTTTTTTTTTTTTTTTTTTTTTT
>JAESVK010015959.1:390-10980 GCA_017140935.1 Hamamelis virginiana | reverse complement strand
CTTCACGTGGCCTCCCCTCATTGGCTGGTAAAATTTAGTGTAAACACTTTGCCCCCCTTTTGAGTTTAAATCGAAATCAAAGAGACTTAAACCTCAAAATTTATCCAGATTTGGACAATCGCGGCCTCACCCAAACTTATAGCCGCTAAGTGTCTAAAGATTCTTTTCTTTTAAAATTTAAAAACTCCTTAATATTCGGCCAAAGACTCCCTCTAATCTGGCCTTCATTAATTATCTTAATTAATCCCCTTCTAAAACGGCTTTATCTAATCAAAATTCAAATAAAACAAGATACCTGACCCAACGAATCTCTCAGCCGTTTTTCATCAGTCTTCACGTCCCATCCACAACTTTGCCATTATTAGCATTAAACTCCCCAGCCTTTCGTGTTTCCCCAGACGTTCAGGTTATCACATCATATCACCTGCCAGCTTTATTTGAAGATCAAGACGAAATCTTCATCTCTGTTCTTGCTTCTGAGACTTAAACAGCTCTCTCTTTCTTCTTCGTTAACCTCCATCTTCTTGTTTCAAGATTTCTCTGATAACAAAGTTTTCTAACGAAAACCCTGCTGTCACCACACCTCTTCCGATTTCTTTCTTCACCTCAACATTCTTCATCGTCAATGGCGAAAAAGAAACCTCTGGTCAGTGCCACTCCTACAGACCCCATTGCTGATGTGTTTCTCCAACTTCCTCACTCTCAAAAGGTACTGAATGGTAATCAAATAGGTCCTATTTTCATTGAATGTTCTTCTATGCCTGATTCTATTCAGTCTCACTTCCCTTTTTATCCTGATGAATTGCTGCTTGTAAATCGGGATGTCTTGAAATGGAATGATTGGACAAAAGACAAAACCCCTAGAGCCTGGCCCAAACCAAGGGAAGAGTGGGTCCAATGGTTGGACAAACTCCAACCTCAGTTTGGGAAGCAATGGAAAAACCTAGGAATCTTTGACCACATTCAGTTGTGTAGACATGAATTTCCGAGGGACCCATGGCTCCTCTCTGCTAGTGCTTGTTTTTGGAGTTACTCCAATAATGTTTTTTCTTTCCCCTGTGGTCATATGTCTCCCACCATTTTAGATGTTTGTGCTTTAACCGGACTGCCTGCGATTGGGGAAATCCCATCCGCGGCATACGTCCCAGACCTTGGTTCTGATTTTTCTTTCAATTTCGCCCCTGCTACAGTGGCCTGGTCTCAATATATTGAGTTAGAAAATCAATCCCCTCCCAACAAAGCTTCATTTCAAGAACACTGTGCTTTTCTTCTCCAATGGCTCTGTAGATTTGTGCTCTGTTGTCAGTCTGGTCAAATGACCCAAGAATACCACAGAATTGCTATGGCCTTGGCCGCAGGCCGGAAATTGGCCTTGGCACCTTATGTTCTAGGCCACTTGTACAGAGGCCTTTATGAAATGGTGACCAAATCTTTGGCACCTTCTGGTGGCCCTCATTGGCTCCTCCAGTTGTGGTTTTACGAATATTTTCCTGAGCTGTTCCCTTCTCCTACCCATGGTAAAGATCTTCCATCCTATGGCCATAAGTGGATCGCTTATGTGCCTCCTGCTCGGTCTTTTTCTGAATACTTTGAGTTTTTCTGGGGTCTTTCCATCCAAAGAGATGACCAACTTTTTTATCCTTTTGGCCCTCGTGAATTTGGGCCATCTTGGTTCTTACAAAAACCACCTTTTTCTGATAAACATTCAATCAAACAGAATCAAATCTGGTGTTCGTACCTCTTGGTGCGTGACCTCCACTATGCTGGCTTCTTTGAGAAAAGAATGCCCAAGGTCGGGGTTGAAATCTATTGCCCAAATCTTGTAAGCCGTCAATTTGGTTTCCATTTGAATCTTCCGGCCCCAGTTTGTTTTTTCTCTGAAAATTCTCCGGCCACTACCAGAGTCATCTTTTCCAATGAAGAATCTGTCAAGGTTATTTCTCTTATGCTTGAGAAAACCCTAGATAAGTTTGAAATGATTCCTCTGCCAGAAAAACCCTCTTCTTCATTAGAATTTAAGGCCTGGTGGTCCACAGCCTACAAAAACAAGATTGGGTCTTTGTCATTATCAGCCGTATTTTCTGCTGTTTCTCCCCCTTCTCCCATTCTCCGTAAAAGAAAAGGCCGAAAAACAGAGAAACCCACTGCCCGGAGGAAACTAGACAGTAAGTTTATTCCCAACTTATTTTCATGGCTACACGTATTCTTTTATCACGCATTATGACTCTTTGCAATTTGATATTATAGGTGGCTTGGTTGACGTGAAACCGGACATCTCTGAGCTTTCTTTTATGTTCAAATCAAGAACACTCCCACCTGCAACAGCACCTAAAGCACCAAGCATTTCAAAGAAGAAAATCCCCAGCAAAACAACTCACAGTCTACGGAAGCAAACTGAAGAAAACCCATCTCCAACTCGTGGTCCATTGGCCCCTACCCGACGATCCCAACGTCTGGTTGGCAGTAGGTCTACTACTCCTCGGCCTTCTGTTGGTACCATTGATCTCTCGGATAGTTCCAGTAGTGGTGAAGGCGGACCTTATCTTGAGCACAGTGAAAAGGAGGCCGAGAATTCCCCGGTCATTAAAAAACTTCGGTCAAAGTCTCCCATCAAATCTTCATCCCAAACTTCCAGTGACCACTCAGAAACTCCAGTCTTTGAGCTCCGAGCATTAATTGAAGAAAACCCACTCCTGTCTCTTTCCATAGAAGCGGAAATGGCTGATCCTAAGTCTCCCATCCCTGAAGACCTCGAATCATGGTTTGACACCTTGGATGATCCCATTCCTAAAGCTCGTGCCATTCCTCCAAAACCCGACCTTCCTCCTGATGTCGACCCTGGTCTGCCTAAGGCCGAGATTGAAGAGAGAAAGACTAGATTCCTTGAGCTGCATAACACCAACCTTCCCGACCTTGATCCAGACATGGCCGATGAACTTATCCAATGCTACAATTATCTACGCCGTGTTCCCGAGTACGAGCCTTTTATGAACGAGATTTATCTCCGTATGTCTCGGGTCATGGATCTCGTGAAGGATTTTAGACTGAAATTGGCTGATAGGAGGAAATGGGAAGGTCTTCTTGAGCAGCGCCAACAGACCAAAACCTTTATCGAGGCAAACAAAGATATTATGCTCAGCCTTCGAAATCAAAAGGTGGCGGCTCAGACAGGGATCAAGGATGTAGATTCTGAAATTGCCAACCTCCAGAAGCAAATTCAAGATCTTCAAAACCAAGTGGAGGCAAGAAGACAATTTCGGGATTCTCAGGTCACCACTATGGAGGCTGCTGACAAAAGATTCAACGAGCTGTGGGTTGAGGTTTCTTCAAAGCGGCGTGAATACAGTTCCACCGGCCTTGAAGCTCAGACTTGGGCCAAGAAATCTGAAGACCTTAAACTGGCTGAGTTTAAACTCATGAAAGAATGGACTGATGCTCAAGGTTTCCCTTCGTTGGAGACTTTTGATGCTTGCCTCCCCCCTGACCGTCAGGTTTGATTTTCATTCCCTTGAACATTACTCTCTTCTTTTGCTACTGTTTTGGTGGTTGTTTTGGACATTTTCATGGTGGATGGGTTTTTTATGGTTGGTGGCTGAATTTGGTTTGATGGAAAGATGTGGACAATTTTAATTTTGGGCATTTGTGTCTTGTTCTGGACACTTTGTTTGTGTTTTGGTTTATTGAACATTTCAGAATTTTGGTTGTTGTAGGAATGAGCATTTTGGTGGTTTGGAGTTTTATGGAAATCGTTAAAGTAGGGTTTTTGGTAGCAATATGAAGATCTTGTTCTTTTTCTTTCTTTGCATCTAGACCTGACGGTCCTACAAAACAAACACAAATTAGTTGCTTTGGCCATCCTTTTGGATGGCCTCCCACATAGTGGGATAATACCTCTTTAGGAATTTGCCATTGATAGATTTAATCGTTTTTCCTGTGGCTAATTCCTTTAACGAATATGCCCCTCCTGGGATTACATCTAAGACTTCAAAAGGGCCTTCCCAATTTGGGGACCATTTTCCCAGCCTTGGGTCTTTGGTCCCAATTGGCAAAATAACCTTCCAAACAAAGTCTCCAACTGCAAAGGCCTTATATCTTACTCTTTTGTTATAGGCCTTTGCCATCTTTTTCTTTTGAATCTCAATGTTGTTTAAGGCTCTTAATCTTTCTTCAGATAAATTTTCCAACTCTAATAGCATGGCCTCATTATATTCATGAGGTAACAAATCATTTTGTAAAGCCACTCTTAAAGATGGAATAGTGACCTCTAAAGGTAGCACCGCATCATGTCCAAAGGTCAAGGCATAAGGAGTTGTTCCAATACTCTCCTTGAATGAAGTTCTGTAAGCCCATAAGACCTCGGATAACCGTAAATGCCAAGTCCTAGGTTTTTCACTCAACATTTTACTCAAAATGCTTTTCAAAGTTTTATTTGCGGCTTCTACTTGGCCGTTTGCTTGAGCATAGTAAGGAGTGGAATTAGTGAGTTTAATCCCATATTCTCTCGCAAATGCCTTCACTTGATCTCCAATGAATGACTTGGCATTATCAGTGTTGATCGTTTCAGGTAGGCCGAACCTATGCACAATATGCTCTTTAATAAACCTAATCACGGCCTCTTGATCAACAACCTTCATGGGTTTAGCTTCCGTCCATTTAGTAAAATAGTCGATCGCAACTATAATAAACCCATGTGATCCTGAAGATGGCGGGTAAACTTTCCCAATCACATCTATTGCCCAGCCTCTAAAAGGCCAAGGCTTTATAATATAATTCAAATCAGTGGCAGGTATATGCTGAATTTGACCGTGCTTTTGACAAGCTATACAGCCTTTAGCATAGTTGATACAGTCTTTTAAGACCGTAGGCCAGTAATATCCATGTCTCCATAATAGCCAACGCATTTTTATCCCGGCCTGATGTGCCCCACAAATTCCTTCGTGTACCTCGGCCATTACTAACATAGATTCTTGTTGGCTAATACATTTTAATAATAATCCATCATCAGTCTTTTTAAATAACTCCCCAGAGTACATTACAAATTGATTGGCCATATACCTAGTCTTTTTATCACATGGCCTATTAGGAGTTATTAAACGTTTGATAATTGGAAACCTCCAATCAGACTGAGTTACATCATTACTAAACACTTCCACCTCTGTGCCTCTCGTTTCTATTGAAGGTAAGGCCCTTTTCTCAACCAAAATTGTTTTAGAAACCTCTCCTTCTTCAATATTGAGACCTGAGGCAAGTTGAGCTAGATCATTTGCCTCTCTATTCAATGATCTTGGATTATGAGTTAAAGTCACATCTTGAAAGCTTCTCAATAATTGAATGGCTAGCGAATGATATGGCAATAAATTCCAACTATGGCACTTATATGTGCCATTAATTTGGTTCAACACTAATTGCGAATCTCCCATGATATCCACATATCTAGCCCCCATTTCTAACAGTATTTCAAGGCCAATAATCAAGGCCTCATATTCTGCTTGATTATTACTACAGATGAAATCTAATTGAAAGGCAAATTCATATTTGACATTATTAGGAGCAGTAATCATAATACCAGCCCCTGCCTTTTCATCCGTACGAGATCCATCAAACTCGAGCTGCCATGGTACCACTTGAACCATTCCCAAATCTACCTGTACATCAACCTCAATAGGCATTGGGTGATCGGCCAAAAAATCTGCTAGAACTTGGCCTTTTACTGCCTTCTGTGGTATATAACGGATGGCATAGCCAGACATGGCCAATGCCCATCTACCAACTCTACTCCTAGATATGGGTTGTGAGAGCATATATTTCACAATATCAGATTTAGAAATAACATTCACAACATTGTTCATAAAATAATGAGGCAATTTATCAACAGTATAAAACAAAGAATAACAAATTTTCTCAATTGAAGTATATCTTTGTTCAACATCAGTTAAAGTCTTGCTAAGATAATACACGGCCTGCTCTTGGCCATGTTCATTAACTTGTGCTAACATAGACCCTAAGGATCTATCAGATGCAGAAATGTAAAGTCTCAAATTCCTGCCTGGAACTGGCGGTATCAATACTGGTGGTGTGGTAAGATATTCCTTTATCAAGTCAAAAGCCTTTTGATGCTCTGATTCCCATCTAAAATCTTCCAACGCCCGTAATCTGAGTAACGGCGTAAAAATGGAGATTTTACCTGAAAGATTAGAGATAAATCTTCGTAAGAAGTTAATCTGTCCTAAAAACCTTTGTAACTCGGTCTTATTAGATGGAGGCCTAGCCTCTTGAATTGCCCGAGCTTTGTTCTTATCTATTTCAATACCTCTTTGGTGTACAAGAAAGCCCAGGAAATTCCCGGCCTTCACACCAAAGGCACATTTGGCGGGATTCATTTTTAATTTGTACTTCCGCATTCTTTCAAAAGCTTTTCTTAAATCCGCCAAATGATCCTCGACCTCTTTTGATTTGACAACAATATCATCAATGTATACCTCTATTATTTTCCCAATCAAATCATGAAAAATCACATTCATTGCCTGTTGGTATGTTGCACCAGCATTTCGTAATCCAAAGGGCATCATAATCCAAGCAAACATACCAATTGCCCCTGGACATCTAAATGCGGTCTTATGAACATCATCCTCATTTATAAAGATCTGATTGTAACCCGAATGACCGTCCATAAAAGAAAGTATTTTATGGTTAGCAACCCGGTCTACAAGCACATCCGCAACAGGCATGGGATACTCATCTTTAGGTGTTGCTAAGTTCAGATTTCTAAAGTCAACACAAACACGTAATTTACCGTTCTTTTTAAGCACAGGTACGATATTCGAAATCCATTCCACATACCTTATGGGTCTAATAAACCCGGCCTTCAGAAGCCTTTCAATCTCCTCCTTGATTTTGTCTGTCACCTCTTGAGTCATGCGTCTTGGAGGTTGCTTGTGTGGTTTGAATCCCGGCTTTGTTGGTAATCGGTGTTCCACAACCTTTCGATCTAAGCCCGGCATCTCATGGTAACTCCATGCGAAACAATCACGGTATTCTTTCAAAAGCAAGATCAACTTCTTCTTGAAATCTTCATTCAGCAAGTCACTGATGAATGTAGGTCGTTTATCTTCTTCATCACCCAGATTGACCTCTAGCAACGGATCTTGAACATCCGCTTTGAGGTCTTCCATATTTGCTGGTGCAGGTTGGAGGTCTTCAATACCATAACTATCATAATCCCCGACCTCCACGTCTTCTTCTAAAATACATTCAGCTTCGGCAACATGATAAAGTCCTTCAAATTTGGCGTAGTCAATTAACTTCTGGGAAAGTCCCGCCATAATCTTCCCCATACTTCCTTCCTTGAAGACCTTATTCATTAAACTTCTTCCACAATGTAAGTTAGCTCCGGCCTAGGAGGCAGAATATTACCAGGCCTGGAGATTTCCCGCATCACCTTTTCAATGGCTAGCTTGGAGAATGACTCATTCACTGTAGTCAATCCCTTAGGCTTTCCATTTCTATCACGACCTATAAACTTGATAGGTCCAACCTCTTCCTCATACAAATGTGCTTCAACAGCATTCGAGCCTGCAACAAACGGCTTTTGGTCCGCCCAAATTACTTCTACCTTGTTACCATTCCACAAAATCATACACTGGTGAAGTGAAGATGGAATGCACCAATTGGAATGGATCCAATCGCGACCCAATAAAGCATTGTAAGAAGAGGAAGTATCAACTACAAAGAAAGCAGCCATACATTCTTTAGTACCTACCATCAAAGACACAGGTAGGACACCTTTGGTCTTTGTTACACCGCCTGAAAAATTGGCAACGGTCACGTCCGTTGGAATCAAGTCTTTCTCAGTTTTGCCAAGTTTTTTCAAAGTAGAACTTGGCAAAATATTTACTGCAGCTCCATTATCAATCAAAACCCTCGAGACCGGGTTCCCATCCATATGTACATTGACGTATAAAGGCCGAAGATGTTGGTTCATGGCCTCTGGAGGTTTCTCAAAAATGATATTTTCCACTTTCTCGATATCTCCGGTCTCCATCATCTTCTCTACCTCTTCAATTAAGCATGAAACCCCTTTTGCTGATTTGGCTCCAACATCGATCTCCTTTACTTCTTCTTTTGATTTGGCTTGGAAAACAGCAGGTAACATAATGGTAACGTTACAATCCATTACAGGAGGTAATGAACCAAACTGGATACAAAAATTGTCCTCCAAGTCCTCAAAGCCGCAAATCTGATCTTCGTCTATCTGTTCGGCCTTGTCGTCTTTCAAAACGATTTCTTGTGTTGAAATTGGTTCGTCATTGATTTCCTCATCACCATGCTGTAAGGCCGGGAAATCCAAGGTCTGAGACATTGGGCAAGCTGACTGACCGTCCGTTTTTGCATCAGTACCTGTTTCATCTGCACTATCCAAAACTGAGAATAAACCATGAGTATCTTCATTCTTACCACTTCTTTTGGTCGTAACCTTCAGCACTTGTCTTTTATCACCAGTGATTGAGATTTTCAAAGCCTGGTCAGAATTCCCGACATTGGAACTCCGGGCCTTGTCAGAGAAATGTCTCTCTTCAGCTCTCCGCCGTTGTAAACGTCTCTTCTGAGTTCTAGTCAGCGGTGCTGGAAACTTTGGATGCTGAAGCCGAGTCCAAACCCCAGGTTTGGTTATTGGAGGTCTCACCGTTCTCAGTCTATGGGATTGAGCCACCTCCGGTGTTGATATAGAGGAATCTCTAAAAGAAGGCTTTGGTCTCCATTCCCATTTACTCCAAGGTTGGAAGTGAGGCCTGAACGCTGGTGCGAACATTGGCTCTTGCATTGGCTGTCTCCCCATTGCCCTAGCTTGCTGCCATGAAGGCCTGCCAAACTGTGGGCAAGGGAATCTTTGAATTTGATGACTGCAATGGTTACAAAAATTCTGAACTGGTTGGGCTCTGAAACCTTGAAAGTTTGGTTGGTTAAAGTGGAACATCGGTTGTTGTCCCATCTTAGGCCTCCGAATAAAAGGTCTAGCCTGTGTCTCTCCATTCTTAGGCCGTGGTCCTAAAGATTTCAGATCAGTTGTGGCTACAGCAATTTCTGCAACAGGAAAGGGATCAGTGTCGACCGCCATGGCCTCTTTCTCTTTTTCTGGGAATTTCAAAAGGCCGCGGTCTATACAACCCTGCAGTACATGACGAAAAACGACACAATCATTAGTGCCATGTCTATTAGATGCATGCCATTTACAATAATCTTCTCCATCACGCGAGGATGGTTTATGGCCATCTAATAGTCTTATGAATTTCACGGCCAGTAAGTGATCAAAGATCTCTGAGGCCTTTGTGATATCAAATGAAAACTTCTTAGCCGTATCCATCATATTTCTCCTTCGTGTTGGGTCAACCGGGACCTCAACATCTTTTCTGACCAAAGACTTACAAACAATGGGTCTATTGCCGATTACCTCAGCTAAATCAATCTCAACATTGGGATCTCGAAAATATGTCCCATAGGTGGAGGATGACTTCTGTGTTTCTTCTTTTAGTAGCCTTTCATATCGGGCTGCACGTGCCGATAGCTCAAACAAGTCATCAAACTCCATACCTTCAAACTTCTTCCTTAATTCTAGGCCTAAACCGTTTTGAGCCAATTTCACAAACTCTGGCTCTGGTAAGAAAACGGTACACCTATTCCTAGCCTTTTTGAATCTGCTAATATATTGCTCGGCTGGCTCGCCAGATAATTGTCTGAGCAAGGAAAGGTCTGCCATTGTAACCTCGGGCTCCTGTCTATAGAATTGATTATGAAATTTTTCTTCCATCTGCCGCCAATTTAAGACTGAGTTAGGCGGCAGGCTAATGTACCATGTGAATGCAACTCCGGTCAAAGAGTTACCAAATAGCCTCAGTCTTAAATTCTCATTAACCGAGGCTTCACCACACTGAATAGTAAAACGGCCTATGTGCTCAACAGTAGATTGGCCGCCTTCTCCAGTAAACAAAGTAAAATCAGGCACTTTATAGCCCCTAGGAAACTCATTATTCCTATCAATCCATTCTGGGTAAGGTTTCCGATACAAAGGTCTAGTCAGTCGCCTGTGTGTTGTCTGGCCTACACATTCCTGGACTAAAGCCATCAATTCATTCCGATCAGCCGGAATATGGCCGGGATTATCGGCTGAAGGCCGGGCTCCAGTCTGTCGGTCTTGAGATAAGACCGGGGATACATACGTCTTACTTGACGGCCTCCCATTTTGCCCCCCGGGCATATGAGAATACCAGTCTTGAGAATTAGGTCTAAACCTATCATCATCTTCATATGGCAGGCCATGGACATTAGGTTGAGTAAAACCAATCTTAGAGGCCTGCCCCCCGAGTGTCTGAGTACCCATTGGCTGTTTGCCGAGAGATTTGGCCGTTGGGTCGGAACTAGAAGCTCCTAAAGCCATTTTTTGACCTGCATCTCCATTCCTAAGTGGTGGTGGAACGTACGGTCGTTCATCCTCAAGCATATTAATCGATTGATTAGTGTGGCTCAAGTGTTTCGAGCCATTCTTTTCATTATTGATATTCTGACCGGCGGATTCATGTTCCACGGTCTGATCCT
>JAESVK010015786.1:0-11014 GCA_017140935.1 Hamamelis virginiana | reverse complement strand
AATACCAGAATCAAGCCAAACTAGGGTTGAAGAACAGGTAAAATGTACAAAAAGACAAGTAAAAACGGGCGAATTATGTGCTAAACACACCCTCCAACCTGTATCTTGCTAGTCCCTAGTAAGATTTGAACCAAAAAGAAGTAAGAACTAAGAGAAAAGAAACAAATAAATGCACAAAAGAGTTCGCTTTCAACATGCAAACATGAGCATACTACTTTAACTTGACATATAATGCAAGAAATTGAACTACTTATGCTTGTCCCTTTTCCATGTGTGTGAAATTTTGCCAATAAGAGCTTCACAAAACCAATATCCATCAACAAGAACTAAAAACAATGATATAAGAATGAGTGGAATGGAGTAACGCGGAAGCATACACCATGAAGCAGAAATAAGGCATTCATAACAAAAACTAACCATTCATAGATGCATAATGTTCATAAGGGAACAACCGACACTTTAAAATCAAAAAGGACTTCTAAGCATGTAATGACCGGGGGTTTACACAAAGGGGCTTCAAAACAAAACGGGTGTTGGCTTTAACATGGCTTGGGTCACTACCCTGTGCCAACACCGCCCTATGCTACCCTAAACGAAATAAAACTAGACTTAGAAAAGTAAAAACACGACTGAAATACAAACAACCTAACTACTAAAGAAAACACCCCCAACTACTCCTCCTCTGATTCCTCCTCATCACTGAAATCATCTTCATCCACACAGTCGTCAAGCTCATCGGAATCCCCCTCCAAGGTAGGGACTGGCGGCTCAACAGCAGATGGGTCACCTCGAAGCACAAGAACCTCTCTCTCCAACCTAGCCAGTCTATGGTCAATCTGCTTCTGCTTCCCCAGAATGCATTTGAACCATCCCTTGATTCTACGCTCCATTCTCTTGAGTGGAGATGTACTTGCAGGCTTAGGCGCTGACGACGAGGACGGCCCTCCAGAAACTGATTGGGATTGAGCTGGCCTGGGCTTCACTGAAGCTGCTATACTCCTTGCTTCGGTTACATTGTTGATGGGACCAAAGTGAGGAAGTGTCATTTTGTTCTTTGGAGGCAACTTGATTCCTTTAGCTTTTACAATTTGAGTGATCAAGCAAGGATGAGGCATGTAGGTCGACTTGCTTGCGAAGTTCACAAAGTCCCTCATTACTGCCCAAATCACTGCTGCGAAGTCAATTCGCCGCCCATTCATCACTTCAAAAAGAAACTTGATCTCATCGACTCTTGGTATTTTTTCTTTTCCTTTTGGGTCAATGCGACAGTGGATGATTTTGTTCATTAAGGCATATTCAGGCTTTAGCTTCCCAGGGGTGAACTGATTTTTGTTAAATGATATCATTGGCACAGGATTGGAGCACATAGCTTGAGCGAAGGACGCCCCATCGAAAGGTGTCAAAGGGCGGAATGGGTAAGGAACACCATCTGCATGGGAAGGTCGAGGATATCCCAAGGCCGTAGCAATGACTGTAGTGTTCACAAGAAAGGACTTCCCACCTACAGTAGTCTTCATGTGATATTCCATTTCCGAATGTACTCTCAGATTCGAGTAAAACTCTCTCACCACGGATGGGTGATAGCCCTCGACAGGCCTACACAGGAAACCCAAGTTTTGGGTATCTATAGCACCTCGAATGGGATGAGTGTGGATAAAGGTTGAAGCTTCCACAGTCCTTTCACTAATGAAACCTCTTTTGGCAAGTGACTGAACCCATTCATCCTCTTCCCCTTCTTCCCCACCTTCATCAAACATGGCCTCTATGTCATCATCCTCGCTCTCTTCACTTTCACTCTCATGCCTCTTTCCCCTTCCCTTCTTCACAGGTTGAGAAGAGCTTGCCTTTCTCTTTTTGACTGCCTGCTCCACAGAAGAGCCTGAGGCTTTCCCTCCTTTCGGTGTCTTGGTTCTAGCCATGAGCGTCACAACTAGACCAAAAACACAAAGTAGCACTAGCATGGCTACTACACAGTCCCACATGCCCATTTCAATGAACATCGAACACCCCCTCTTGGCATCGCACAGCATTTTCCTTCCCACGAGCTCCATAATCACACAAATCACTACCAACAATACTATAGTCCCCAAAAACAATACAAACTTCACCCAAACACAAATCACCAAATGTAGAACAAAAACCTAACTTGCTTGCAACTTCAAAAATTTGAAACACTTACCCACAATGCAAGAGAATGCCTCAAAACACCCAAAAGAAGTCCACTACCGCCACTCTAGTGCATACCCGCCTTCAATCAATGGAAAGAGTGTGTAAAATGGTGGATTTTCAGGTTTAGGGTTAGGGTTTTTGCGATATGAGATGGGAATGGGGTGATGTATCGTGAAAAAGTGGGAAAAATAGGGTTTTGATGGTGGATTTGGTGAGGAATGGTAAAAATCTCTCCAAAGTGATGGAGGATGCTTGGGAAGGGTTGAAAATGAGAGAAAAGATGAGAAAAGTGGGTGAAAAAGGGTTGGAGTGGGGTTAAATGTCGGGCTAGGGCTTTAAAAGCTCGAAATTTTCAAACTGCAGCAGGTGGTACCGGTCCCACTTAAAGTGGTACCGGTCCCATTCAGTTCTGTAAGAGGGGTACCGGTCCCACCATGAGGGGTACCGGTCCCACTTTGCTGAAAATGCCAAATTTTGCCTGTTTATGCAATTTTTCAACTTTGCAAGCCACCAAACCTTGTTCCAATTAGTTTTCAACCACCACCAACTTAAAACACCGGGGAAAAAGTACCACGGCATGCTAACACTGCTCCGCCTTCCAAAATTACCCTAGGGTTCCTAAGCTTTGAACGAATTGGCACTCTTGGCTCAAATTAGGGTTCGAAATGGAAACTTTCAAGGAGTTGAGGTTCAAAGGAGCAATGATGGCCTAAAATCATCTTTCAAAGTTGTACGATTGTTCCAAAATGAATATGGTGCATAAAAATGAAAGTTCATGCAAAAATGCGATTCTTGAAGCTCAAATCAAGCGAAAATGTGCTTGAATCAAAGATCATGACTTGCAAGACTAACAATACCAAATGTATTCGATATGAGCATAACTTGATGCGAGTCACAATGTGCAAAACATGAATAGATGGATGGAATGACAAAATGTTCAAGTGATGTGCTATAAGTTTTAGTTCCACTCCATTGGCGTGCATGTGCAATAGGAAAGTTTACGTACATAATGCAAGTTCAATAGGAAGCATAGCATATAAGTCTCAAGTTTTATTCTCATGTAAGCTCAAAAATCGAAAAATTTTGCATCAAAAGTATTTGCTATGATTCTTGCTATGCATACTACTCTATATCCAAAAAGAAGCTACCTATTGTGTGAGAATGATCATGAAAAATGAACACAAGTGAACCTCCCCCCCTACTTAAGAATGAGCATTGTCCTCAATGCATGAAAAGAAAAGCATTTAAAGACAAAAATGGGAAGAGGCTACAAAAGCACTTGTAAATCATTTACACTACAGTAAATCTGCACAAAGGTTAGAGTATCCACAATTTCCAAAAGAAAACAA
Source organism: Hamamelis virginiana (assembly GCA_017140935.1). Taxonomy (NCBI): domain Eukaryota; kingdom Viridiplantae; phylum Streptophyta; class Magnoliopsida; order Saxifragales; family Hamamelidaceae; genus Hamamelis; species Hamamelis virginiana. The sequence goes on along the minus strand of JAESVK010015786.1, from coordinate 7,496 downwards.
CTAAACAAAGGTAAAAGAGCTATATACACATAATCACAAAAGAAGTTACTCTGATGGGGCCTCGCAATAGACTGGGTCTACAAGCTCCTCTTCCACAGTCTCATGCGAAAAGTTCTCCAAAAATGGCTTGAGGCGTTGTCCATTCACTTTGAAAATGTTGCCATTCTTGGGATTCTCAATCTCCACAGCCCCGTGAGGGAACACGGATTTGACAATGAATGGTCCCACCCATCGGGACCTCAACTTGCCAGGAAAAAGGTGCAGCCTAGAGTTGTACAACAGGACCTTTTGATTTGGCTCGAAAGACTTACGAGCGATGTTTTTGTCATGAAATGCTTTCATCTTGTCCTTGTAAACCCTAGCACTTTCATAGGCGTCTTGCCTAATTTCTTCGAGCTCACTTAGCTGGAGCTTCCTCTGCTGACCTGCGGCATCAAGATTAAAATTCAAGTGTTTAATAGCCCAGTATGCCCTATGTTCCATCTCCACTGGCAGGTGGCACGCTTTTCCATACACTATGCGATAGGGAGACATGCCTAATACTGTTTTAAAGGCCGTGCGATATGCCCATAAGGCATCAGTCAACCTAAGTGACCAATCTTTCCTATTGGGGTTCACAGTCTTCTCTAGGATGTGCTTGATCTCCCTATTGGCCAATTCAGCCTGGCCATTGGTCTGTGGGTGGTAGGCGGTTGACACTTTATGGGTTACCCCATATTTTTTCATTAAGGTCTCAAAGGGGCGATTGCAAAAATGCGAACCACCGTCACTAATGATCGCCTTAGGTACCCCAAATCTAGACATGACGTTCTCTTTCAAGAATTTCAAAACTACTTTATGGTCATTTGTCTTAGATGGGATAGCCTCAACCCACTTGGACACATAGTCCACTGCCAGTAAGATGTACAGGTTACCAAAGGAGGATGGGAAAGGTCCCATAAAGTCGATGCCCCAACAATCGAAAATCTCTATAACTATGATGGGTGTGAGGGGCATCATGTGTCTCCTAGTAACTCCCCCTAATTGTTGGCAACGCTCACAGGTTTTGCAAAACTCAAAAGAGTCTTTGAACAAGGAAGGCCAATAGAAACCGCATTGTAAGATTTTGGCGGCTGTCTTCCTAGCAGAGAAATGACCCCCACATGCCTCACTATGACAAAATGACATGATGCTCGGTATTTCAATATCCGGCACACATCTTCTCAAGATTTGGTCAGGGCAATATTTAAAGAGGTAAGGGTCATCAAAGTAGTACTTTTGCACCTCTCTCAAAAATTTCTTCCTATCCTGGGCATTCCAATGGGTAGGAATCTGTTCAGTTACAAGATAGTTCACTAAATCCGCAAACCAAGGGCATTGGGAAAGAGCAAACAGTTGCTCATCAGGGAAGGTCTCAGATATGGGAAGGGTGTTAGCAGAATCATCAAAGGAGATCCTAGACAAGTGGTCGGCGACAACATTCTCAACTCCCTTTTTATCTTTGATTGTTAAATTGAATTCTTGGAGGAGTAGAATCCACCTAATTAGTCTTTGCTTGGCATCTTGTTTTGTCAAAAGATATTTTAATGCCGCATGATCCGTAAAGACTAGAATAGGTGAACCTAGGATGTACGACCGAAACTTGTCTAAGGCAAAAACCACCGCTAGCAACTCTTTCTCAGTAGTTGTATAGTTTCTTTGGGCATCATTCATTGTTCTACTAGCGTAGTAAATGACATGTGGTTTTTTATCCACCCTTTGACCTAACACCGCTCCTATGGCAAAATCACTGGCGTCACACATGATTTCAAAAGGCAAATTCCAGTTGGGTGTTTGCATGATAGGAGGTGAAATTAGCATTTCCTTCAATTTACAAAAAGCGACCTCACAATCATGCCCCCACTCAAAAGGAACGTCCCTGCCCAAGAGATTACACAAGGGTCGCGCAATACCGCTAAATCCCCTAATGAACCTCCTATAAAAGCCAGCATGTCCTAGGAATGATCTCACATCTTTTACAGTCTTAGGAGAGGGAAGTTTGGCAATTAATTCAATCTTGGCCTTATCAACCTCTATTCCCCTAGACGACACAATATGTCCTAGGACTATTCCCTGTGTCACCATGAAATGACACTTTTCCCAATTCAGCACAAGGTTTTTCTCCTCACATCTTTCTAGAACCTTAGATAGGTTCTCCAAGCAACTATCAAAAGAGTCCCCAAAGACTGAGAAGTCATCCATGAAAACTTCAACAATCTTTTCCACCATGTCACTAAACAACCCTGTCATGCATCTCTGGAAGGTACCAGGCGCATTACACAAACCAAAAGGCATTTTCCTAAAGGCAAATGTCCCAAAGGGACATGTGAAAGTAGTCTTCTCTTGATCCTCTAAGGAAACCTCTATTTGGTTGTACCCCGAATATCCATCTAGAAAACAATAGAAGGCATGTCCCGCTACTCTCTCTAGGATTTGGTCAATGAAGGGTAAGGGGAAGTGGTCTTTCCTAGTGGATGAATTTAGCTTCCTATAGTCAATGCACACTCGCCACCCCGTGGTGACTCGTGTGGGAACCAATTCACCTCCTTCACTCTCTACAACAGTAATACCCGACTTCTTGGGCACCACTTGTATAGGACTTACCCACTTACTATCCGCTATAGGATAGATTATCCCCACATCCAACAACTTCAGAACTTCCTTTCGCACAACCTCCTTCATTATGGGGTTCAATCTCCTTTGAGGTTGGCGGGAAGGTTTGACATCATCCTCGAGATAAATCCTATGAGTGCAAAGAGAGGGACTAATTCCCTTGAGGTCGGCAATGGACCAACCTATGGCACTTTTGTGGTCTCTAAGCACTTCCAACAATTTACGCTCTTGGTCAATCTCCAAGTGAGAAGAAATGACCACGGGATAGGTCTCATTGTCACCTAGGTATACATATTTCAAATCAGAGGGCAAGGGTTTCAACTCTAACTCCGGTGGTTGGATACTTGATGGGACAAGACTTTTCTCAATGGGTGGCAATGCTTCGAAGCGAGGCACCCACCCATTCACTTCCATAATTTCCTCTTCATTGAGCATGGAGTATAGAAACTCCATCTCATCACTCACCTCCACATCATCAACAATCTCACTCACTAAACAAGACTGCAAGGGATCATCATGGGCGGAAAGATCCCATTGGTGCTGCACTAAGGTATCTATCCTACTCACCTCATGCACCTCATCCTCCATATCTTCCCCCACTTCCCTTATCAAATTGAAAATATTCAAGTTCACAGTCATGTTTCCAAAGGTGAGGGTCATCAACCCACTCCTACACTGAATCAACGCATCAGCTGTGGCCAAGAAAGGCCTACCTAGAATCACAGGGAATTGACTCCCTTGATCTACTACAGGGTGGGTCTCTAACACCACAAAATCCACAGGGAAATAGAATTTATCAACTTGCACAAGCACATCTTTCACTACTCCCCTAGGTATCTTAACACTCCTGTCAGCTAGCTGAAGTTTGATCCCAGTCGACTCTAGTTCTCCCAACCCCAACTCCACATATACAGAATATGGCAACAAATTGACACTTGCCCCCAAGTCTACTAAAGCTCTACCCACTTTGGAACTTCCTATTGTTATTTCTATGGTAGGGGTCCCGGGGTCTTTGTATTTACGGGGCAATGTGTTTTGCAAAAGGGATGTGGATTGCTCGGTCATGAAAACTTCCTTATGCACACCCAAATTCCTTTTTACCGTACACAAGTCTTTCAAGAATTTTGCATACGAGGGCACCTGTTTAATAGCATCCAACAAAGGTATGTTGACTTTCACCTGTTTGAACAATTCAAAGATTTCTGCATGATTGGTCAATTTCTTAGGTGCCCTAAGTCTTTGAGGGAAAGGGGCGGCAGGAATGAATTTAGCCCTCTCTTGGCTAGTACCAATATCAACACCATTTTGTTTGGGAATGCTAGGCTCATTTTCGATTTCTTTCTCATCCCCCTTTGATTCCTTTTGTAAATTTTTAGAAACTTCTTTGTTGGAATCCTTGGGTGGGATGGTTTTGTCAATGATCTTTCCACTTCGAAGAGTGGTGATGGCCTTAGCATGTTCATGATTCCCTTCATTGGAATTTGAGGATCCAATGCTATGTTGACCTTGTGGATTTTGCACGGGTTGAGAGGGAAACTTTCCCTTCTCTTGTTGAAGTGCACCCAAGGTGGTGGTCAACTTAGTCAATTGGGTTCTCATATCCCCTATGGCTTGATTGGTTTGAGCTTGACCTTGCACAAGTTGTGCAATCACATCATCATAGTTTCTCTTGTGGGGTGGTAGGTATGAGTTAACCGGTGGTGGACCAAAATTTTGGTTAGGGTTTGATGGAAACCCTTGACCTTGGTAGTTGGGACCTTGACCTTGATTTTGAAAACCTTGGTTTTGAAAATTTTGATTTTGGAAATTTTGATTTGGAAAATCTTGGTTATTTTGAAAAGGATTTGGATTTGGGTTGCTTTGGCTTGAGGAAGCATTTCCTCCATCACTCTTCCAACTAAAATTGGGGTGTTTACTCCACCCCGGATTGTAAGTTTCAGAAAATGGAGAGTTGAAGGGCTTCCTTTGGTAGTTGAGAGCATTAGCTTGTTCAATTTGAATGGCTCCTTTAACTTGGGGAAGGTTAGGGCAATCTTGGGTGGAATGAGTGGGGTCATCGCAAATTATGCACAAGTCCTCCATCCTAGGTCCCGTAGGTGCCGTAGGCACTTTGGGTACGGTGCTCACCTCACTCACTTTTTGGAGCTCTATGGCCTCTAACTTCCTAGTCAAGCTAGCTATTTTGGCTTGGAGGTCATCATTATCCTTCACATGATGTTTTCCTCCTCCAACGGGCACACTTTGCACTCTAGCGGCATCAAGAGAGGAATTTGTTTCCCAATTCCGGGCGTTCTCGGCTATTGAATCAAAACACTGTATGGCCTCTTCAGGGCTCTTCTCATAAAACTGTCCCCCACTCATCATTTGGATATATTGTTTGTTTTCCAAAGAAAGACCTTGATGAAAATAGCCAATGATTTGGCCTATATCCAAACCATGATGAGGGATAGCATTAAGAAGCTCTTTGTATCTTTCCCACACAGTTGCAAAGGATTCACCCGGTTTTTCAGAAAAGTTTTGGATTGCTCTCAAAAGTGCATTGGTGCGCCCCGGAGGGAAAAATTTATCTAGGAATATGCGTTGCATATCACTCCAAGTGTGGATGGAATTAGGGGTAAGAGAATGAAACCATATTTTCGCTTTGTCTTTAAGAGAGAAAGGAAACAAAACCAAGCATATGATATGTATAGGCGATCCTGTAGAAAGAAACGCGCTACACACATCCTCAAAGTCTCTCATGTATGTATAGGGATTCTCAGAATCGAACCCTCTATATTCAGGGAGAAGACGAATCATCTCCGGTCTCATGGGAAAGTTATGGGCCTCTTGAGGTAGGCAAATACATGAGGGTGTAGTGGTTCTTGTAGGTCTCAAAATCTCCCTAAGTGTCCTTCCTAAATTGGCCAAAGGGACAGGGGGCTCTCTATGAGGTTGAGCATGGGGATTAGGATTCCCCCTTCCCACCGCCGGGGTTGCCGGCGGAACAACACCATCTCCTTGCAGCGGAGTGTCATAAGGTCTTTGAGGGTTGTGAGGCAACCCTTGGTCATTTGGATTAAAAGGCATTTGTTGATTTTCAGTATGCTCCATTGAAGGAGTGGAAGGTAAGTGAAATAGTGGTCTTGAAATTGGATTACTAGGGACTTGTTGAGGTGTGATTCTTACAAGTCGGTTTTGCTCATCCCGAGCCCACGCCGACATGCACTAATTCCACCTCAACCAAAATGATATTTACAAGAGTTATATACACAAAGAATTTTTGCATAAAGTAAAAGAGGTGAGAAAACTTACCGGATTTGCAATGTCATTGCAAATTACCACTAGCTCTCTCTCCGAATCAACTAGAACGCTCGCCACTCCCCGGCAACGGCGCCAATTGCTTGAACGTAAATTGAAGTGTTGTGCGCATGAGATTCCCAAGCGTAGGAGTCTTATGATCGTCTAGCAATAAAACTAGGAGTACCTAGGTCATTTCCACAGGGAGTGGAATAGGTTCTAGTGATTCTTAGGTTATGCTACCCAATGAATGTAAAAACACAAGTAAATATGGGGTTTGTTTGATTGTAATTTTTGTGCCAAATTAATGGCAAGGATTTGATTTGTAAACTTGTAAATGAGAGAAAGGATGGGTTCTATGGATTCGTTCCTTCCTAACCTAGGCTTAGTGGTTTCTCACACATACACATTCAAATGGTCCATGTGACATATGGCTTTGAATGGAAAGATTTTAACAATAAAAGCTCAAGAACATAGAACAAATGATGGAATGCAACTCATTACTCATCTTGATGTTTTAGCATACACATGGAGATCATATGTGCTCATCACCAATATACAACCTCTCACAAGTCATATTTTGGTCATGAATATGACTCCATAAGGGTTCAAAAGGAAGTGAGAGTAGAGGAAGCTAGCATTCCATTAACTTTAAAGCATTTGAGTTGAGAAACCACCATTACCTTAGGTTTTGGAGAGGAACTTCACCAAAGAACCCTCCTTAAATGCTTAGCTAGCCATAATGGAGAAGAAAATAACCATACACAACCATAAAAACTGAAAATGAGTAAATGCTTGTAATAAATGAACCAAAAACAAGAGTAGCTTACAACTTTGTGATGAAAATGGAAAATAACAACCTAAACTAGAGATTACAAGGTAAGATTAACAAGATTAAACAACAAACTAAGTTACACTAAGCTAGAAATCCAAGAACACAAGCTAAACTAAGCTAAAACCCACAAAAACTATGCTAACCCTAGAAAACCAAGCTAAGAACAAGAGAGAATGCCTCCCAACAGCTGCAAATGTGCTTTAAATACCCCCCCATAAGGGCATCAGACATGGGGATGAATGGACAAGAGTACCCATGAGTTTGGAAGGTTTTACAAAAGGCCCGGGTGATTTCCCGAACATTGGGACCGGTACCCCCCAAGGTGGGACCGGTACCATTCTCTTCTGCATAAGTGGGACCGGTACCCCCAAATGTGGGACCGGTACCCCTTGCTGAAATTTGCCTGTTTTGCCCTGTTTTGACCTCTAAGCCTTCTCGCTTCATCCTCGCTTGCCCCGAATGATTGCATGAGCTTGAAAACCTTCTCCAAAGGTACTTGATCCTTCAGTGCCTTGGGAATGAGCGAATGACTTGCTTGGGCGAGGCTTTGACGGGGAACGCTCCATAAATGCATACTATGCTCATGAGAATGCGCTTGCAAGCTATGGTCAACGGATGAAAACCTTCGGCATTCATCGAACACCTCCAAAAGAATGGAATTAGCACCATGCAACCTGCACGTGCTCAAAAACAATGAAAAGATTAAAAATACCAGAATCAAGCCAAACTAGGGTTGAAGAACAGGTAAAATGTA
>JAESVK010015772.1:0-10160 GCA_017140935.1 Hamamelis virginiana | reverse complement strand
GCAAAGGTGTATACAAGAAATGTATTCAACAAATTTGAGGTTGAATGAAGTCATTCTGAAGATTGGAAAGTTGAAGAGAGGGGATGCAACAATGAACATCACACATACCTAGTGAAATAAAAAATTGGCAAGCCTCAAGAGTTTGTTGTGAATTTAAATTTGCAAACATATGAATGTATGTGTGAATGCCAATATTTTCCATTCATTGGAATACTATGTAGGCATATATTGAGGGTGTTTGCCCGGTTAGACATCGATACAATCCCTTATCATTTTATTCTTCCAAGATGGAGGCAAGAGGCAAACAAATTTAGAATTATGGATTTAGGAGGCTTGGTGCACAATGATGGAAAAGAAGACTCCGAGACATTAAGACTAAGAAACATGTGTCAAATTTCTACTAAATTGGATTGTCATGTGGCACCCTCACATGAGGCATATACAATTTTTGTGGAAACTATAAATGAATTATCCAAAAGGCTTTCTACAATGAAAATTGATGTGCCAAATGAAGTTTCTGAGCCTAACATGAATGTTGCCCAAAATGTTGGTGATGGATGTGCTTCTCAATCTTTAATTTTAGATCCAAACATCTCATAAACAAAGGGTAGAAAGAAGGAAGCAAAGGAGAAAGACCTTGGTAATCGTTCTGGAAGATTAAAAAGTGGTATTGAGTTGGCCCAACAAAAGAAGAGAAGAAAGTGTGCATTATGCCGTATGTTGGGACATGACAAGCGGATTTGTCCTTCAAATCCAAATAGAAAAGAGATTGATTCAACTAACCAAAGTAAGTTGGGCTGATGATTGTATGCCATATGTCTGTAGATAATTCTCATCTTCTATTATATGCATCTTAATGATACCTTTTATGTTAAAGTTGCAGATAATGAAGAAATACAAGAGTTGGGCCAAGATATAGATTCCGATCAATGACAAATGCATACTTCCCTTTTCATGGTTACCATGAAAATATAATATGTTTTATGTATTACCCTCTAAGTTTAATGTTCATTCCATTCTATAATGGACACTAAAAAAATTTGTTACTTTGGTGGCAGGAACATTTAAGTCTTTAAAATGGGTAGGAGGAAGCCTTGTTTTTGCTAACAATTTTCCTTATAATAATGTACTTGTTTTCTTAGGCACTGGTTGATTCTAGAATCTGTCACCCAACAGAATTTTATTTCAATCTCTGCAGCCATGCTGGTATTCAGGTATTTTTTTCTCTTTTTGTTATGGTGCCAATATGTTAGTTGTTCGATCTGTTACTTTCTAAAGGTTATCATGATGCAAATATAATAATGATAAACTATATGTTAAAATTAATTTAATGCCCTGTTTTTATGTTAAATATCATGGCTTGGTTGGTCTTTTTATTGTGTCTTATGATAGCTTTATGGGTTGCCAAGTGAAGGGTCTGATTTTCACTTCTCTTAATATATGTTATGTAATAGAAGAATCTGGAAAATAGAGAAGAACAAAAGCCGCTGGTGCTGCAAACAGCCCCTATTTCATCTATCTTCTTCTCTACTCTTTGCTCCTTTGTTCATTCTACTTTCATATGTGAATGTATTGCTCTTGTTACCCTGTTTTGAGAGTATTTTACAGCTGCCTTTAATTATTCTAAGGCTAAACATAGGCCAACACTATATTCCTATTTTGAATTTTATCTGTTCTGACTTCTGATGGGGTAAAATCTATTCAAAGTTTGATTTAAGGCATTCAAACCCATAGATTTTGAAGAATAAAATGTGTGTGGATGTATATATATATTGATAGATATTGTTAACAGATGGAAGCTAGCTCTTGTTTACATTGGTCGGTTTTCATGTATATGTATGTCGGCATCTTCTACTTTAATTTTCTGGCAAAGATCTGATTTACTAGCCAGAAAAATCATACTACTTAGAGATTAATTTCAAGCTTTTTAAATAATTTGTCCTAATTATAACTCCATATTTTTCCCATTTCTCTTCCTCCTCTTCTTCTTCTTTTTTATTGTTGTTTTGTTTGAAACAATAGAGAGAAATGATATTGTTAATTTAATCCAGCTTAGATAAAATAAAATAAAAAGAAATACAAAATTTGATAAAGAGATGGGACAAGTACTTCAGTTCTTGTTTTAGAGGGTCGGATTTGAATTGAAGCTTTTGATTTTGTTTTTTGGTGCTACAAAATGTTTTCCTGTGGAATATTTTCACTTAGCTATATGTATAGATGGAGAAGAATGCTTCAAAAATTTGAAACAGATTGTGAGTTGTGGGTCGACCGAGAAAAAGAGGGAGAGAGAGCATTGACATAGAAGAAAAGAAATGACGTTATGGCCGTGAACCATCAAAATGCAAGACAGAGGGTCGTTTTGGCCTCTCTTTGAACTCCAGCCGCTGGATCATCCCTTTTGCCACGTGTCACGATCTTGTTTGAACCCAAGTGATTACTAGTATTTTACACCCAAGCATAGGATCTCCATTCCTTTGTGAGAGTAGGAAGTGGTTTACGTTTATCCTTTTGAATGGAATGTTTGGTTTGAAGTATATTGTAGATACAATATTTGAAACAAGTCTACGTTTTAATAGATTTAAACTAAACTTTTTTATTTTAATTGCTAAAACCATTCTTTGATCATTTCACTTTTATTTTGCAGGCCTACTCACATTGATGATTTTATATGGAGAATCTTGAAGACGACCCGCATATTATTTTTACTTTTTTTTATTTATTAATCTTTTTGTACCGATTTGAACATATGATGTTTGAATCATAACATACTATGGACATTGTATGTAATACATGATATTTGAATTGCAAAACTTTAAATTTAGGGATTCAAGATATCTTGATGTGGATTTCGTTTGATCTTTATACTATCAATCTTATTAGAACTGGATGGATAGGATCCGCTTAGTAGAGTTTACTCATTGCCTTCTATGAGCTTTTACTGCTTGATGAAAAATAAAGGAGAAGCACAACAATATTAGATGCTTTAATAATAATAGGGGAAACTCAAGCAAGAGAAACAAAAGTTTTAGCAACCTTTTTTAAAAGGTTTTACTTTCAAGTTTCCAGGTTCATGGGGATTTAAAGGGTTCCAAGGATCATTATCGTCATAATCTGAATCATCCAGGTCCCTGGGTTCTAAAAGTTCATCATCCATATCTAATCCATGATCGTTGTTTGCATGAATATCACAGGCAGGAGGATCAGACCCCAAATTATAATCATTTTCAACGTTGCAATTATCCCAAGGAGACCGTTTAAGATTAACATCCTAGCTCTTTCCATGTGATGACTTATGGGCGGAACGTCTTGTGGGAGACTGAAAGCATTTGCGCGTCTTAGAGTTCAAAGAGCTGCCTCTATAGGCACCATTATGCTCTTTACCAGATGTTCCCCCCTTCAAAAAATCATCAACTGCTACTGCATCGCATGGGTCTAATAGAATAAAATCCCGGTAAAGATTGTTGCTGGCTAACTGCAACCATATAATATCTAATACATGAGTCAAACTAGAAATATAAGAAATGGATTCATTCATTGACTAAAAGTAGCAACTATTGTTCCAGATACGACTCTAGTTCCCCACCGTCACCAGTAGTATCCAAGCAATCACCTTCAAGCACAACTAGATTTGCAGGGGGCTTCACAAAGTGATTCAAGTGAGCATCTTTGCTAGTTGCACTATCTAAGGAAGGAGTAAACCCAAATAAGGTTATACAACCTTAGTTGTCCTACATGGTTTCACATAATTTGTACAGTAAAGATTTAACTGTAAATGTTGAAATAGAAGCACAACAACGACTAAATAATGAATACTCTATATTGTTCAAGAGCCCCTGTATCAACATGCACCAGCCCCTGTATCACTATTTTATTTTTAAACAATTAGTACTGTTTTCATTTAAAAATAAAAAAATAAAAAATTGGTGCAAATGGGTGCCAAAGCCCAAATTGAAATCAACCCAATCTCCTGATAGCTCCATCTAATACATTACGTTCAACCCAATCTGCCGACCGTGATGGTGGAGCTCGTAAATAACCCGGCGAGGAACCAGGTGAGTTGACTTTGTCGGGAGAACAAGTCATGGATCTGGTGGTGATGTGATGAGGATGAAGGGATGATGGTGTTGAAAATTAGAGTGGCAATAACGATGCCGATGAAGACGAAGATGAGTCGTTGCTCGTGAAGCATGTAGCGAATCGAAGTTGTGATTTCTCGAGAAAATTAAGAGGTTTTTGTGGGTTGATAAGAGGCTGAGTTTGGTTGATTTTCTCGAGAAAATTTTTTGAGTTTTGGTTGGAAGATGTCTGCAGATTTCTAACGGAAAATGAAAAGAAACTGCGCGAGAGAGAGGGAGGGTCGCCAGCGATGGGAGGGTCGACGTGATGGTGGTCGCCGGCGATGGTGGTCGACCCGGTATGAGGATGAAATGTGCTCGGTAGGGTATGGTGTCTCGGTGGGGTATGGGGCCTGATGGGGCTTGGCCTGATGGGGCTTGGCTTGTGGGGGAAGTCAATACATATGTCTCTCTCCTCCTAGTCAGCATATGTAGGCCATTGGATCTATCCTAATCCAAGGGTTGGGGAGAAATGTATGTATAATGGTAAAATAAGTGGTTAGTTGAACCTATCCCATATATATATATATATATATATAGTATTGATCGAAGGGAAATTTAAATTTAAAATTTACTTAATTATTTTATTAAAGTTATAAGATTTGGATTTTTCTGGGTTCGTTAATTATATAGCATTTGATCTTTCTTTTAGTTTTACTTCATATGAATCATTTGAACTCTTCAAATATTCATAGTTCTGAATCATTTGAACACTTTCAAATATTCAAATAGATATGAAGTATATAAACTAAAATTCAAGGTTTACACATCTTATGTATTATCTTTTAATCTTCGTATAAAATAAGGTGGTCGGTTCAAATTAATTAATGAATCATAATTCATTTATTAATGTGATCCTCAAAGTTGAATCCTTGTATATCATTTCATGCATATATTCAAAGCATTCATAAAGAGTATATAACTTTAAATTAATTGCCAGAATTTATCTAAAATATCTAATATTATAGATAGACTGTTTTAAATAAACAGAGTAAATAAAACCTCAATTAAGAAGTATTAAAACAACTGGCAATTTAATAAAGTTTCTATGAACTCTAAATAAACTAATCAAGTATCAAGCTTCTATGTCAAATGCATCAACTGTTGATTCATTTCCAAACAAAGAAATCTCGATATCTACTTGATCTTCTGCCTCCCTTTGTTTTCTATATACAATCGTATTGTATAATAAAAGACAATTAGTATCAGATACTATAAGCAGAATAATACTAATTCTTAATTAGTAAATGAATAAAGCATAGGACGTATCTTCAGAAGAACTGTTCTTCAAGCTAGGTACTCCTTGCAGTTTCTCTTCCAATGACTTGACTTACCGCATTGGAAACTCTTTCACTACAACAAAAATAGCTATTTACAACGTTTAATTTACGGCGTTTATGTATAACGCCGTAAAAAGTGGTAAGATAAGTCACAAATCCCATGTTTTTAAAAAAAGTCGTAAATGCATTAATATTCACGGCGTTTTTTAAACGCCGTAAAAAGTATAGGTATTAACGGCGTTTTTCAAACGCCGTAAAAGTGATATTTATTAACGGCGTTTAATAAACGCCGTAAAAAGAATTATTCACGGCGTTTTTTAAATGCCGTAAAAATTGGAGGTATTCACGGCGTTTTTTAAATGCTGTAATTAACGGCGGTTTTTAAACGCCATAAATAATCCCCCGCAAAATTCTCCCTTTATTTTTTTCCCCTCTTTTTCTTTTCTTTCCCCGCGCCCTAGTTTGGTATCAGTCGAAAACCCCATTCGTCAATTCTCTCTCGGCCGATCTCTGCTCCGCCGTTCACCGGCCCCTTGATCTTTGCTCCGCCGTTCACCCGCTCTATCTCTTTTTCTCTATCTCTCTTTTTCTCTAAACTGCTACTCCCCTTTCTCTCTCAAGTCTCAACTCCCGCTCTCCATTCTCTCTTAGCCAAACCCTAGCAAGGGTAACCCCGAGGTGTCGCATCTGGGTTGAGGGAGTGGAGAGAGCCGGGTGGTGTTCTCTGATCGGTCTCAGGCGAGTGGAGAGCTTGAGGTGTCCATCTGGGTTGAGGGAGGTGGTGTACGCTGAGAGAGCTTGAGGCTGCCAAACCCTAGCACAGGTAACCTTGAGGTGTCGCATCTGGGCCTTAGGTGGTCATGAACGTTTTGCTTAATAACAGGTATTTATTTTCTTAATCATTGTATATGCTCACAATTTTGATTTTTATAATAAATTAGAAGCAGAATCAGAGTATCTGAAATGAGGAATTGAAAAATATGGGATAGCAATGGGGTTAGGGTTATGGAAGTAGGGTTTAGGTTTGAAAAATATGGAAAATAAGGGCTGGTTGTGAGATTAAAACAGGGTTTGAAACAGGGTTAGGGTTATAGAACTTTCTGTTTTGAAAAAAGTGGTGGGAATGAACTTTTGCTAAGATAAAATTTATGAAATGTGACATATATGGTATGAGGTTATAGGAAATATGACTGGAAATATTTTTTCAAATGGTTGTTTTCCATGTGATTTGACCCATGAAATTTGTTCACACTGAAATGTTTCAGTTTGTTCTTCGCTCAGCCTGAGCAATTTAAGCACTCTTGGTGTGTTGATGCCTGAAAGATTCCATAATATAAAACACTCTTGGTGTGTTACCAAAAATACCTTGTTCCTGTCACGCCAGCCAAGTCCAAATGGCCTAGAGAGTAGACTTATCTTTCTTGTGTCCTGTTGGGGGGCCTGATGCAGAGACCTACAAAGCAAACTACCTTAATAACACACCAATTTCATCAAGCATATGTCCACAAAGGCAACAATGATGCATTAATGCACATTATGTAATGTGCCCAATATCTTGCTATTGCTGAAGAGATTCGAGTGAGATGAGAAATTTTAGAAGTGTTAAATTAATGATGATACGGATGATCAGGTGCAACAATGGAGGCTAAAAGGTGTTACGATAATTCTCATAATGCTCTCCTTAATAGAATTCCATCTGAGAATCCTTTTTTTTTTTTTTTTTTTTTTTTTTTTTTTTTTGTGTGTTGGTGTTGGTGGGTGGATGGGTCGTTGTAATGGGAGAAAGTGAACATGGGCTGTAGCTGTTTCACTCAGTTTATTGCACAGGGAAATAAAATATTTGAAAAATAAGGGTATTAATGCAGTTGGATAAGGTAAGGATCATTGTGTGTGTGTGTGTGTGTGTGTGTGTTTTCCGTAATTTGAAGATGTTATTCCATTTTGCTTTAACCAGCCAGGATAATGCCAAATACAGTTATCTCATTTTGCTTTATCCAGGGTAATGCCAAATACAGTTATGCATTTACTCTAAGTTCGAAGCTTGTAGGGTACAAAACAAAGGGAGTTACTGTACATAATGGTCCTTTTTGCACTGCAAATGGATTTGAAAGAGCTGACCAACTTTTAATCCATTTTTTTGTTGCTACTTTGACATGAAGTATGGTCTTATTTCATTTTCATCTATCTTGGATTATCCCAATAAAGTTGTTCATTTGTTGACATTTGGAGGTGAAAGGCATGAAAGAGAGGAATATTAACTGTAGAGAATGGTCCCTACTGCAGCAGTTTTGGAAATCAAGACAGGGAAGAATTGTATTGTCTTGTACAATGCCTATTTTTAACTTGGTGTGGTAGATCATGTCTTCTAAAATATATTTTAGGGACCTCTTAGCTGAATTACTATCAAAATATCTTTAGTAAATATGCGTTTTCAAGTATATATACAGACTGTTGTTTTATGTATTTATTTAGCTCATTATTTTATTTATTTTTGTATTTGATTTTTTCGGGTTTAGAAGTGGTTTAGGTAGAGTTAATTCATCCACCAATGGCTCCTGCTAAAGGTATGCGGCAAAATGATTTTGTATTAATTTGTATTATTTGATGTTCATCTATATATGTGACTGTTTGTAGTGTGGATTGAAATGTACACAAACATATATACGTCTACTTTTGTTGTGTTTGTGATATCTTGTAGATTCGTTTCTATTAAGTATTTGATGTTTGAAAAACAGAAAGTATTTAGGGTATGTTTGAGTCAACTTCCCCCCCCCCAAGTGCCCATCTTACATGGAATGGGTAGAGGCTAGTTGTTAAACTTGATTTTTGTCTTTGTTTATGTAATTTGTTTATAGTGCACAATGACTGGCTCATATGATTAAACTTGATTTTTGATCTTCCTTGCTAAACCAATCAACAATGATCTGGGATCCAGTTTTTGCGTCCCAATGCTCAACTACATACTATTAATTTAAGAAGGAAAAAAAAAAGGAAATTAACATTCTCAAGCCAGCTCTGGTTTTTTTATTTTTTTTATTAATTTTTTTTAACTATTAAATAATAAATGGAATCACCTTGCTTTTTCACTTCAAGTCCAAATGATCACCACACAACCCCTTATTAGTAAAGGATCATGGCCATATCGTTAGGATAGGAGGGTTGGAACATGTTGATAGTATAGAATTTCCCATGATATTGTTTGGGTAAAAATATGGAACTCACATGGTTATTAATAGTTCTATTTGTTTTATATTTAGTTTTACTGGGTGTTTATGATGATTGTAACAGCAGAGATTTATATTTTCCCAAGTAGTTTGCTTTTGTTTAATTGATGTTGATATTATTTTTAGTTTGAGCACCTGTTCAATTCTACAGCAAAACTGTCTCTACTTCTGTGATTCTGTTGGCATAATTGGCAGGCTCCCTTGTACCATATTGCCTGGCTTAGAAGAGTAGAAGACAATAGGCTGTTATATGGTTTCTTTCTATATAATTAATAGGGTGATTTTATCTAGTTTCCATGTGGGTATTGGCGTGTACAAGTTTTAAGAATAAAACAAATAGAACTAAAGTGTGTTTTATTATTTGAAATGATGCCATTTCCATTTGCGGCAAGGTACGTGGTTCGAGCCCAAAGGCATAATTTTAAGAATCTTTCCAAAATTTGTGTTTCTTATTGTTCTTTTGCAAGTCAGATTCAGATTCGCGAAAATCCAGTTTACAGCTTTGGCCTATAAGTATATACAATTCTTATTTGATAGTGAACGTACAACTAATCTTCTAAATTTGGTTGACATACTAAATACCAGAAAGCAGTAGTTTTTATTTTCCTTTTATGTGGTTTGGCTTTTGAGACAAATAAGTTGTTGTGGTCCCTCATAGATTTTCATGCAAACATCTACTCTTAAGTAAGTTCTCCTTGTCCTTGAAACTAGACTTGCCATAGTACCAGACAGTCTATAACTTTTCATCACTTCAATGGACTGTCTGGTAAAATTAATTCTAGGCTTAGGTTTGCAAAAATGGGATGAGTACTGGTTAATGCTACAGTTAATGCTACTCGCGGCCAAGTGTACTCCTTTAAAGTGCAATTTGAATGAAGGTAACAGGCAAACTTCCATAAATTATGCATTGAGTTAGCTTGATATACATTTTTAGTCCATCCCAGCAACCTAAGCTTTCGGTATTTAGTGGTTTCCTAATATTGTTATCAAAACTCTAGTTTCCAAGAGGTATTGCGTTCAAGTCTTGTCAAGTCCATTTGTTTGTTCCCCTGGCTTATTAGTTCTTTATCTTTCTCTCTCACCACTTGTGGAAGGACCATAACCTACCATGTTGCCTCAATTCATCGATATCTCAATATGTGGTTTAGTAAGATCTAAAATTATCATGTTGTCTCGATTTATGGTTTAGTAAGACCTTAAACTCCCTTGTGTACTATAATTTTGCTTGATAAAAAAAAAAGGACCTTAAACTCCCATATTGCCTTGATTCATGGTTGACTTAAACTATTATGTTGCCTTACATTTCAATGTATTATAACCTTGATATATGGTCTAGTAGAACCTTAAACTACCATGTTACCTTGACATATGGTTCAAGTACCTCTTTTGAATCATGATTAACTCAATATGTGGTTTAGTAGGGCCTTAAATTTTCATGTTACATTAATTCATGGTTGGCTCAATGAGTGGTTTAGTAAGACCTTTAACTGCCATGATGCCTCGATATATGGTTTGGAAGGACCATACTACCTTGTATAACC
>JAESVK010015759.1:0-10752 GCA_017140935.1 Hamamelis virginiana | reverse complement strand
AGTTATCTTAAGGATTATCAATCCTTTTGGAAATTGCATTTCCAATTGTCATATCATATCTTAACATCAACCATATATCATTCTTATATACATTTCATGTATATTTTATCAACTTCACAAAGACTTATGGATTTGGGCCTCTAAAATGGGCTTTTCTCATTAGCCCCCCCTCATGGGTTTACTTACTTCTATAATTCCCTTCATGGATCTCACAAGCTTACCAAATCAAATGTATTCCTAATCATTTCAAGATTATAAACTTGATTACACAATCTTTTCATTCATTTATTTCTAAATCTCATGGTTTTCAACCAAAAATTCATCATTTCATGTGAACTTTCCTATTCATAATCACTTAATTCTCACTTTGGTATGCACCAAATCCTCTTGATTCCTCATCAAATATCATTCAATCTAAATGCACTTTCTTAAATAAAAAATTGAAAGAAAATGAGTCAAAACAGGTAACTTTTTCTTTATTCTTTCAATCACCAACAATTTCATTCTTCACCAATCTCACCCAAACTTTGGGTTTGCAGGTTTCGAGCCAGCCTTCACAGGAGCGCCATGGATCGAGAGAGGATCACGAGGCGTCAGGTTCACAGGGAACGAGGAAATCATCCCGGCGGAGATGATTTTGTATTATTAGGCCTATAGGAGGCCTGCTTAGGATTTTCTATGTAATTCTTTTTCTATGTATGCACTAAAAACCCTGAGTGGCATGTAATTTTATCCTAATGAGAATAAAAATATGTTTCAATTGCTTTTTTGGTTCAATTTTAACTCGAAAATGGGTCAAAACTGACGAAAATTGAGCGAAAAGTCAAACTGGACGTTAAAAAATCTCAAAAAGGTCAAAATTAGTCAAAAATTGAGATCAGGGATGGATGACCATCTCTCCATGGACGGTTGGCCATCCCTAGGGGACGGTTGGCCATCCTTTGGAGGATGGTCATTGACCCTGGTTCACCATTTTTTGATTATTTTGACACTTTTTAACTTCTTGAATGTTCTAGTTTGCTTCTAGAATGTTCTAATTCGCTTCTAACTTGATTCTTTTGCCAAAAAGCTATAAAAACACATCTCTAGGCTCATTTTCATTACCCTAAACACAATGGAAGCTCTCAAGTTGATTATCAACCTATTCATAACAAGAATGCGGGCAGAAGATAAGAGGGTGTTCGAACGATTCGGCTTGTCTTCATGGTTCTTTCTCTGTCATGTGAAGCTTGAAGACAAACTTCTCAACTCTGTGATCCACTTCTGGGACTCTGATCTTCATGTGTTTCGCTTTAATTATGAAGAGGTATGTCCTTTATTTGAAGAGTTTTGTTCCTTGATGAATATTTATGTTAATGGTCCTTTCATATTTCCTACCATTCGTCGAGGTTATTTCCAAACCTTCTCTTCTCTTTTTGAACTCTTACCTAGGGAAGTTTCTTCATATATCCATGAAAACTCCATTGATCTTCTCAAACTAGCTTCATTTTTCTTGAGGGAAGGGGGAAAACCACTAGCTCTTCATAGGCCTACCCAGTACGCACTCTCCTTATGCATAGTGGGTTGTTTCCTTGTTTCGAACGGAACCATTTTCATACCTATTGAAACATGTGAGCTCATTCTGCCATTGTCGAAGTCTCATAACATTATCCCTCTAGTGCTAGCTGAAACTCTAAATGGGCTTGACCACTTCCACTCCAACTCTGCTTTTTGCATTAGGGGTAGCCCCATTCTTCTTCAGATGTGGTTGGTTGAGAGACTCAGGCTGATCACTCCTCTCGATGGGCCCAAACACTTGTCCCATACCTATTGTTTGCGTAAGCTTTTGTTTCTTGAGCATCGCTCGATTCAGGATATGATTACCTTCTTCTCTTCTCTGACTTGGGAAGATATTCAGTGGCATGTGGCCATATGGGATTGTGGTGAAGAGTATGTACTACACATTTCGGGATGTTGTCAGGTGAAGCTTATGGGCCTAAAGCATACATCATTTTACTGGGCTTCTCGGGTGCTTCGCCAGATGGGCCGTGCTCAAATCAATCTTCCTCTCAAAGGGCATGTTCATGGGGTTGAGGCGGCTACTCCTTCTTTGGTATCTTGGGCTATGAAGAAATGGGCTTCAAGTTTATGTATGAGTCAGGTAGGAGATCGCAATGGGCCTTTTAGGCTTGATGGGGAGTATCGGGCTTGGCTTAAATAAGACTTGGGTTTGAAGGTGCAGGCTATGAAGGATAAGGTTCAAAGCCTCGTTTATGGTTCTCGAGTTGTCGCTCAGTCGACAGGTTCATCACTTCCATCAGATGCGTCACGAGTTAAGAGAAATAGAGAAGATGAGAATGAAGCCCAAGCCCGCGGAGCGAGAATGACTTAGAGTAGATTAGGGATTAAATATTTTACTTTTCAAAGCAATGTAAGATTTGAAGAAAGTAGGAATTATGAGTACACATGGCATGTAATAGATCTTTAAAAAGGTTTCTACCCTTTATGGATGAATAAATATCAATTTTATTAAAATCTCAACAAATAATCTTTTAATAATTACAATTGAACCAAACTCTTGGTGTTTTTACAAGAAATAGACCGCGCCCAAAGTAACTTTATGGGCTGCCTACGTATCCCCGTCCTTGATACAATGCTTTGTCATTTTTTTTCTAACTCTTTGTGATATTTGGGGAATCAGGTCTTCGTAGTTCATGAATCAAATTGAAGAAGTCCATTTTTATTTATTTATTTATTTATTTATTTATTTATTTATTTGCTCTAACTTTTGCCTAAGCAGCCTTTTCAGGTTTTCTACTTAGCGAGCTTGACTTTTTTTTTATTTTTTATTTGAATACCCTAACTTTTGCCTAGGCAGCCCTTTCGGGTTTTCTACCTAGCGGGCCCTTTTTTTTTTATATATATTTTTTATATGTGGTACTTCTTCAATTGATCCAAATTGGTAGGTTGAGAGAATTCATTCCCATCAATGTCTACAATCTTCACGGCTCCGCCTGACAATATTTCTCTGATGATGTAAGGGCCTACCCATGTGGGCTTGAACTTTCCTCGCGGGTCATGGATCGATGCTCGGATCTCCTTTAGTACCAAAGCCCCTTTCTTCAAACCTCTGTGCTTCACTTTCTTACCAAACGTCTTGGTTATTCTTCTTTGATACCCCTGAATGTGGTACAGTGCCCTTAATCGCCTTTCATCCTGTAGAGCTAACTCTTCATACCGGTTTCTCATCCATTCTACTTCTGCCAGTTGACTCTCCATGGCAATTCTTAACGATGGGACTTCTAACTCTATAGGCAATACAGCTTCCATTCCATATACGAGCGAAAAAGGTGTAGCCCCGGTTGATGATCTAATGGAAGTACGATATCCCCACAGCGCTAGTGGTAATTTCTCATGCCAGTCATTGTAAGTCTCGGTAGTCTTTTTCAAGATCGACTTGAGATTCTTATTCGCTGCCTCGACAGCCCCATTCGTCTGTGGTCTATAAGGAGATGAGCGATGATGCTTGATACTATACTTCTGTAGGAGCGCTTCGATTTCTTTTCGGAAATGCTGTCCATTATCAGAGATAAACTCGTGGGGCACTCCATATCGATAGATGATATTATTCTGTATGAACTTTGCTACTTGCTTAGCATTCAATGTCTTATAGGATGCAGCTTCTACCCACTTGGTGAAATAATCTATGGCGACCAGGATGTACTCGTGTTCGTTTGATGCTGCGGGGGTTACCTTGCCAATGATGTCAATGCCCCATGTTGCAAATGGCCATGGCGAAGACATGATAGTGAGTGGCATCGAGGGTTGATGTTTTCCACTTGCAAACACTTGACATTTATGACACTTCTTGACATGTAAATGGCAATCCCTCTCCATGGTTGACCAGTAATACCCTAGTCTCACAATCTTTTTAGCTAACATGTATCCATTCATATGCGGAGCCCCAGCCCCTTCATGCATTTCCAATACTATTCTTTCAGCTTCTTGTTCATTAACGCACAACAGATGCACTCCATCATGTGATCTCCGGTACAGCTTCCCCCCACACAGAATATACTGACTGGCTAACCTTCTTATGGTTTTTCTGTCCACGGATGACACCTCTTTCGGATAATCTCCTTTTTCTACAAACTGTTGGATATCATAGTACCATGGCTTTCCATCATTCGGCTCTCTTTCTTGCATAACACAACAGTAGGCCGATTCTTTTCGGGACTTAATAATGAGAGGAGTTACACCTTCATCTTTAGGGATATCTACCATGGATGCTAGAGTGGCTAAGGCATCCGCAAACTTATTCTTTAATCTAGACAGATAAAAGAAGTCAATTTGACTGAATTCTTTCACCAAAGTCTCTAAGTATTCATGATATGGTAACAACTTTTTATCCCGAGTCTTCCATTCTCCTCTAGTATGACATATGATCAAGGCGGAATCCCCATATACTTCCAACTCTTCCACACCCAATTCCAAGGCAGCTTCCAATGCTAGGATACAAGCTTCATATTCGGCTATATTATTAGTGGCATCAAAGGATAACCTGACAGATAATGGTATCAAGTTATTCTCCGGTGTGACTAACAACACGCCTATTCCACATCCTCTTTTATTATGAGCCCCATCAAAGAAAACTTTCCAAGACTCCTTACTCACTTCTAGAATCTCTTCGTTGGGAAACTGGTACTCAGATGATCTTTCTACTGACGATGGATGATCTGCTAGAAACTCTGCCACTGCTCTCCCTTTTACTGATTTCTGCACCACATATTGAATGTCGGACTCTGATAATAGCAATAACCAACGGGCTATTCTATAAGATAACACTGGTTTCTCCAATAAGTACTTCAGGGGGTCCATGCGACTAATGAGTTGCACTTGGAAAGACAGCATGTAATGGCGGAGCTTTTGTGTAACCCACACCAATGCCACACATGTCTTCTCTAATGCGTCATATTTAACCTCATAGTCAGTCATCTTCTTACTCAAATAGTACACTGCATTCTCCTTTCGAGATTCTAGGAGATACTGAGCTAACATAGCTCCCATCGCAGTTTCAGTGAGTGCTAAATAAAGTAGCAGAGGCTCACCTTGTCGCGGGGGAACTAATATTGGTGGGTTGCTTAAATATCTCTTAATGGTTTCAAAGGCTTCTTGGCACGCATCATTCCACTTCGTGGGCACATCTTTCTTAAGAAGCTTAAAGATAGGCTCACAAATCATGGTCAGCTGTGCTATGAATCGACTGATAAACTGAACTTTGCCTAAGAATCCTCGAATCTCTTTTTCTGTCTTCGGCGGCTGCATCTCCGTGATGGCTTTAATCTTCCCCGGGTCGACTTCTATTCCTTTCTGAGTGATCATAAACCCTAGCAACTTCCCCACAGTTACTCCGAATGCGCACTTTTGAGGATTCAATCTCAAGTTATATTGCTTAATTCTTTGAAGGAACTTACTTAGAGCATCAAAATGACTTTCTCGATTCTTAGACTTCACGATCATATCATCCACAAATACCTCCACTTCCTTATGAATCATATCATGTAATAAAGTGGTTGCCATCCACTGATAGGTAGAACCGGCGTTCTTTAGGCCAAAGGGCATAACTCGATAACAGAAGGTCCCCCATTGAGTGATGAAGGAAGTTTTCTCCATATCTAGAGGGGCCATCTTTATCTGATTATAACCTAAGAACCCGTCCATGAAGGATAACAGAGCATGACCGGCGGTGCTATCTATCAGGATATCTATGTGTGGCAATGGGAAATCATGTTTAGGACACGCCTTATTCAAATCTCGGAAATCTACGCACATTCTAACCTTCCCATCTTTCTTAGGCACCGGCACAATGTTAGCTAACCACTCAGGGTATTCCACTACTTGGAGAAATCCAGCGTTCATCTGTTTTACTACTTCATCCTTGATTTTTAGGGCCCACTCTGGCTTCATTCTTCTTAATTTCTGCTTCACCGGCTTAACCCCCGAATTAGGGATAAAGTGTTGTACTATGTCAGTGTCTATTCCTGGCATATCCTTGTACGACCATGCAAATACTTCTATGTTTTCTCTCAACAATCCTACCAATTTTTCTTGTTCTTGTAGTGACAGAGTTGCCCCAATATTAATTATTTTAGGCGATTCATCGGATCCTAAATTAACTGATATTAATTCATCCACATTGGGTCGAGCATGTTCCATTTCCCTTCGTTGTTCAAACTCAGAGGGAACATCCACTCTAGGATCTATATTCATGCCATATATACTCATAGAAGACAGAAGAGATAAGCTGCAAATGCAAAAAATGAAGAAAAAGAGTATTTTATTAATCGTGAAGAAAGAAGAATAACAAAAACTAAGCTATCATTCGCCTCTTAACAAAGGAGGGATGATTTTATTGAAAAAGGAAAAACAAGAGTCCTATTCTATGATCCTATGGAAAGAAAGTATAGAAATCCTACAAGCTATCATCTGATGGTAGTGAATCTTCTGCGACTGAGTCTTCAACTCGAGGCTCATATTCAAGGCTCCAAATGGTCAATGGATTGGAGGTTTCTTCAATGAGGTGAATAGGATCGGGTTTACGAACATGCCCTTCGATGCAGGCGATCTCTTTGAACATTGCCCCTATGGCGACTTCATCCACATGGTCGACCCAGTCAAACTCTGTAAGTTTTTCGGCTGTGATGGTAGTTGGAGAGAGAGGTAATGGTGTGTTGAAGAAGATTTCGAACCCAGGAACTCTAGCTTTCTGATCTTCAAGGTAAATAGGCTCGGGGAACCCACAATAAGGGAAATCATCCCCTTCTTTGACAAACGCCCCATTCAGAGTGGGCCGGTAAGGTTTCAAAGTGAGGTTAGGGATTCGTCCCTCTTCTTTAGCCAACTGTCTTTCTCTTCTTTTCTGTGCCATCTCTTTTCTGTCAACTTTGGTACTTTGATAACCCAATCCGAAAGGATAAATTGCTGAGGGGTACTCTATAGAATCAGGCGTGCCTTGATGATGACGACGACCTAAGCCCATTCCTGGAAAGAAGCCCATGTTCTTCATGATCTGGCCCACTTGCATATTCCCATATGGTCTGCAATCTAGCACTATCTTCTCTTTACATCCAGATTCAACCTCTACACACTGTATGTATTCAAAGCCTGTCAAAGGTACTTCTTCGATCTCTGGTTTGATCTCACAGATAGGTACACGAGTAGGAGTGATCTCAGAATCTCCTTTTAATGTCACCACTGAGCCTTTGTAGGGGAACTTAACCTTTTGATGGAGGGAAGAAGGCACAGCCCCAATTGGATGAATCCATGATCTACCAAGTAGAAGATTGAAACAAGCAGGTACGTCTAGTACTTAGAAATCGACTTGGAATTCTACAGGTCCAATAGCTAGAGATAAAGTGACCATGCCCACTACTTCTCTTCGAGTGTTATCATATGCTCTCACAGTCTGTCCTGACAGTTTGAATTCTGACGGTTCGATGCCCAAGGAAGTGGCGGTGCTGAGAGGACATACGTTCAAAGCTGACCCATTATCTATCAATACTGTTGGAATTCTCTTGCCCATAGTATCCACCGTGACATATAAGGCTTGCAAATGATGAGGTCCTTTCTTTGGAAGATCTAATTCGGTGAAGGATATTGACTGCCCATGCTGAACTGGACTGACCAAACTGACTAAACCCTCTGGTGAAGTATCGATGGGAATCTGAACCTGGTTGAGTAGCTTGAGTATTGTCTGCCTGTGCTTTTGAGAAGCCATTAAAAGTCCCCAGATGGTGATATTGGCTTGAGTACGCTTAAGCTGTTTCAGTATCTCTTCCTCTTCCTCTTGAACTTCGGTACGTTGAGATCTTTCTAACTCTCCCAAAGGATTGTCGGATTCTAAGTTGGCGGGCTTAAAATGACGACCTCCTCTAGTGACATGGTTAACATCTTCCTCATCACTGGCCCAAATATCTGCTATCTCCTCGGGTGTGCTCATCAAATCTTCCCACTCTATGATATCAATCTCATTCTCTGACCCATCATTTATGGTAGACTCGGCGGAAGTCGAACTTGATCCGAAATTCTGGGTGACCCATGGTTGCCTTAGATAGATGGTTCGGTGATGGGTGTCCCCATTCATATGGATGACCTTGGTTGTAAAATACTTCTTGAGGATACTCTGGCTAGCTTTCTCAAAACAGGTGAGGTTTGGATCTTCGGGTTCAACCTGAGCCACAGGAATGTCTTCTTTAAGTGAGTCAGGGTCATCACCCCAACCAGAAGGAGCAATGGGTCCTTCACAGGTGGGTTTTTCAAATATAGGCTTCTCCATTTTAGGGTAAAGGACATAGAAGTCGAACTTCCCACTAGGTTCCCCTAACAGGCCCACTTCGGGATCTCCGGCCGCATATCTTTTTCGCAACTCCCATTGGCTAGTCCCAGTCTTGGAGAAGACTTTCTTGGTTCTAACTTTAGGTCTAATGGGTTCAGTCTTTGTCATTTCAGCTTCACAAGACTTTTCAGGGTAGAGAACGTAGAAGCTGAACCTTCCACTCCTTTCTGTCAACAAATCCACACAAGGATCCCTAGCTTCAAATCTTTCTTTGAGAGCCCACTGACTAGTACCATTCTTTGACGACTGATCCACTTTGCGAGGCTTGGGAAACCCATTCGAACTAAAACCTAGGAATGTATCTTTCTCAAACTGTCTCCATGAACGATAAAGCCTCTTTGGGCTAGTGAAGGGTTGAGGGATTTCAATCAGACCTTGATTAATGAACCCTTGTACTATATTCCGCAATGTATCACATGATTCCGTGTCATGGCTAGAAGTGGCATGGTATAGGCAGTAAAGTTTTTTGGGTTTTGGCTTGTATGGGGTGATGAGCCCATGGGCTTGACAGTGATGAAACATTTCAGTTATGGAAGTAGGGAATGAAGGGTGAGGGCGGATAGGCTCACAATGGACATAAGGGTCGGCATGGATAACATTGATATTTGCTGGTGGTGGGACTGCATGGGTAGGAAGTGGATTTTGGGTGACATTGGGTTGAGAAGGTGGGGAGATGGTTTTGTTATCTATGAGGTCTTGGATTTCATGGCGGAGACGGAAGCAACGGTTGGTAATATGGCCTTTGGATTGATGGAAATAGCAGTATTCATTTTCATTGTAGTTTTTGGGTAATGGGTTGGGTGTAGGTCTGGGTTCCAGAGGTTGGAGCAGGCCTCGAGCTTTTAATTTCTCGAAGACTTTTTCCAATAGCATATAGAGCTCGGTGAATTTTTTGGACGGTTTATTTCCTAAGGAAAATGGTTGGGTAAATGGAGCAGGATGAGATATGGCATTGACTTCGGTAGCCTTCCCATTGATGACAGGTCGGCGATTCTTGTAGGGTTCATCAGTTCGAAGAGCTCCATCGGCTAGAGCGTCTTCTACTTGGGTACCTGCAGCGACTAGAGCTCGAAAATTTGGGAGATATTGGAAAAACATGTGTTTGTGATACACTGGGAGCAAGTTCTTCACTATCATGCGGATTTGTTCTTCTTCCTCAGGGCGGTTAGCCATTTTAGAAGCTTTGGCTCTCCAGCGGGTGAGGAAGGCAGAGAAAGTTTCTCTTGATTCTTGTTTAGTAGTCTCCAAGTCTCTCCTAGTGATATCAACCTCT
Source organism: Hamamelis virginiana (assembly GCA_017140935.1). Lineage (NCBI taxonomy): Eukaryota > Viridiplantae > Streptophyta > Magnoliopsida > Saxifragales > Hamamelidaceae > Hamamelis > Hamamelis virginiana. Next base: position 1,105 of record JAESVK010015759.1, on the reverse strand, counting down.
GTGTTATACCGGTAATGATTACTGAACTCAATGCATACATCCTCCCATGTCTTCATTCTAGATTCATCTAGTGACAGAAACCACTTCAGAGCGGATCCAGCCAGTGTTTCATGGAACATTTGGGCTAGCAAGTCATCATCAGCCCCTCGTGGGTGCATGGCTCTCACGTACATCTTCAGATGGGTCTTAGGACAACCCATTCCATCAAACTTTTCTAACTCAGGCATTCTGAAATGAGTGGGCATACGGGCCTTGGGGAACAGAGACAATGAAGACATGTCCACCAGATCATCAGACTTCCTAATATCTTTCAAGGCTTTTTCCAGGGCTTCGACCTTGCTACTCAACATTATAGGCTCAGTGGAAAAGAAAGCAGGGGTCTTGGGCTTGGACTCTCTTTCCAGATCAACAGGCTGAACAAATTCTGCACCGGGCCTAGTGGGTTCAACAACTATCTTTGATCTAAGGAAACATTCTTCTTCATCGACATTCTCAAATAAGGGATTAGTACGGGCTCGCACCTTATCTTCCTCTTCTCTCTGGTGAACTAACTCTTGAACCACTTTTAAGAGTGCCTCAATCTTCTCATCAGTCGTCTTTCCACTATTTCCAATGGCGGTAAGGGTATGATCCTCATTACTAGACATCTTTGAATCGACAGGTAGACCCTTAAATAACCGACCGCTAGAATCACGACGCCAAGCCAGAATGCTGGGAAAAGGAAAAGGTTTGAATCAACTAAGAGCTTCCAGTGTGAAAAGGAATGAATAAGGAAAATCTCACATGCTCACAAAAGTATAGGCCTAAAGCCTACAGATCAACCTTCATATTCTATGAAAAATGGGCCTAAGGCCTGAGTACGAATCTCATTCTTACAGCTTACATCTCAATCTTACCACAGGCTTATATCTTCTATCCAATTGACATGGGTCTAAATCCCACATCCTAAACTCACAGTGGACCTAGCTCTTGTATCCAAAAGACATGGGCCTAAAGCCTAGTCTTATATCTCATGTCTCGCGTCTTCTCCTAATACCACTAATCGGGCAGCATAACACTACAACAGGCCTAAGCTCATGAACCTATAGGGTACTAGCCTTCATTA
>JAESVK010015758.1:0-13321 GCA_017140935.1 Hamamelis virginiana | reverse complement strand
GAAATAGAATATGTAGTTTGTGCTATCTACAGAACTACAATTGAGTCAAAAACTCTCATTGTTAATTGTTTACTTCCAATTTTGTGTAGCTGAATGGTGGATACATTATGGAACATGTGCCCCTGAACTTCAGCAGATTGCAGTCAAAGTTTTGAGCCAAACGACTTCTTCTTCTAATTGTGAGCGCAATTGGAGTACATTCAGCCAAATACACACAAAAACAAGGAATAGACTGAAATACAAGAAATTACAAAAACTTGTATTTTTACACTACAATATGAGGCTCAAATTGAGGCACACAATGAGAAGAACTCAAACAGAGATAGATGCTAGCTTCAATCCCATAAACTTGGATTATATTTTTGAGGAAGATGATCCATTGAGTCCGTGGTTGGAAGAAAGGGAAGCGCCTTTACTAGATGGTCGTGATGATAACACATGGTTGAACTTGTCTGATGATGATGAGCCTAACCCAGCAACGCAAGAGCAACAACGACAAACATCTAAGGGAACAAGTTCAAGTGCTACCAATAGTGGTGGTGGTGGTGGCGGTGGCGGCGGCTTAAGTCCACCAAGCGAGAATGATGGGGGTGGTACTCAAAGTGGAGGTGAGTATGAACATAGTGGTAGTGGTGGATGTCCATCATTGTTTTTTCAGGGGGAACATGGTTTGGGTACATTTGTTAACGATGCTGAAGTTGGTACTAGATCCAAGCCTTCTAAGAATTTGCCGCCAAGGCCTACACGAACAGCTGGTAGTAGTATGGGTGGGAGTCAGTCTAGAAGAAAACGACAAACACACCAGCCTTTATCTGAAGAATCTTCCACAGAAAACCTGACACAGAGTTTAGGTGACTTTGGGCTTGGATACACATCCTCTCAAGGATACACATCTTCTCAAGGTAGTTGGGATCCACCCTACGAAAGTTATCCACCACCAACACCACCATATACATCATACACAGATCAATCTTACCACTATCCACCACCTGCGCAAAATCCTGAGTATCCATTTCCATTTCGACCTGATGTTTCTCCACCAGTGGTGTATACAGAACAGCAGCACGAAAATACAGAGTATGGGGTATTCAATTACGTCTTACCAGCAGGATGGGGAGATGAACAGGATCAATCACATGGATATAGTGTGGATCAACCACGACACTCATTATGGGGAGCTCAACAACAAAGTGAGCAAGGAGGGTCAGAAGATCAGCCAAGACATTCCTTTTGGTGGTGAACAAGTGAGTATAGAATAATTTTTATTGATTAATATGTTTTTGAAGGCTTGATAAGTTGAAATAAATGTACCAGAACTCTTTGAAAACATTAAAATATAGTACTCAGAGGTTAATACAAGCATATCAAAGCATTTGGGGGTTGGTGTGAAAAAAAAAAAAAATTCACGGCCACGGTGCCCGTTACCCGTTACGTATCACCCGATACACCCGATACCCGTTACCCTTTACCGTTACCCGTTACGGACCCGTTACCCGATACTTAAAACCATGGCCACATCACTCTTAACATGTGGGTTTAAAAGGTAGCATTGGAGTGCATATTACAACACCGTTTAAAATTTGTAAGTTAAAACAAATCCAAGAGGAGGGGGGCATTGGAGATGCCCTTATCCAAACCCAGACATAGGCCATTTATAAACTGGTGGGGCGTACCAGATTATAAGTGGGTTCGTTATTGATCAACCCAAACCCATATAGTTAGGGAGGATTAGCGGGTCTGATGTTGGATTTTGCCGGCTTTTCTACATTTTCGGTTAGGGATTTTGCCAGCCTACACGAAGGTGGATGGCAAAATTTTCATACTAAAAGTGATTGTGGCAAAAGCTTATCACAATCGCTTTTAGTATGAAAATTTTGATATGTGAAAACATAGTTTCAAAATAATTTTAAAGAGATATGTGAAGAAATAGTTCACCAAAAAGTGATTTTAAAAAAGAAGCTAGCCTAAACGGGCCCTTAGCCCTATAACATATCTAAAGGGTTGGTTGGATACGTTCACTTATAAAAACAAACTGCATCTGAGGCTGGAAGGATGTGGAAACAAACAAATCCTAAGCAAAATTTCAAAAACCCAAATGAAAAACACACTATTTTAGGGCAAGAAATTGTACCTCTTGTTGCAACTGACATCTCCCTTTTGCTCGTCCGAAGTGCATCTGTTAAGGTAAACAATCATTTCGTCTTCAGTTCATAATCAAATTTTTAGTTATGGTAAGAAAAATCAAACCCCTAATAGCAAAGAAGAAACCCTAATATCTGTTTGCAGAGGAAGTGATGAAAAAAAGATTCGAATGAATTCTTATGTTTTATATTGATTTTATTTCCAAATTATGAAATCTCACCTCAACAAAGCCAAATGTAGCATTGGGGCTTAGTTGAGTGGATTAACTTCTGATCTTTCGGGGTCCTAAATAATGAAAAATCTAAGATTCAGTATTTCAAATCCTTCTCTTTTCCTACATTTTCTCAGCAACCAAACAGTGGCAAACAACTTTAGTGAAGCCCTAACACTAAAACGAGAAAATAGTGAAAATGAGAAAAGAAAAATGCTAAAACAAAGCTACTATTAATACAAAAAAAAAAAAAAAAAACCCACAAACAGAAGCAAAGTCACAAACAGCAGCTCTGTTTGTTACACAAGAAAATTTATTTTCACGGAAAAAAAATAAAACCCAAACAGAAAATCAGGAACAATGTAGCGATTCCTGGTCGTAAATAAGTTGAATCTTTCAGTAAAAGCAGGTATGTTTGTTACCCCGGAAAATTTAATTTATTTTCACGGAAAAATTTTCCAGAGGAAAAAAAAAATACAATTTTGGATAAAAAAGACGAGAAAAAAATAAAATCCAAACAGAAAAATCAGAAAAATAGCAGAGACTCATGGTCGTAAATAAGCAGAATCATTCAGTAAAACACTATTACAAGTAGATCCAAAACCCCAGAAGAAAAGAGTTAAAGAGGTACCTTTGGGGGAGGTTTTCTTCTTAAAGATGTTCATGATTGTCTTCGAGGCCAGCTTGACGAAATCAGAGAACTTGAAACCTCGTGTAGATGACTATATCAAACCCTTATGCAAATGTCAGGGTCTGGAAGCCGGTACTGAAGAGAAGGTGACTGTTAGAGTTGAGGAAGTCGGAACACTTTCTCTCTCTTCTCTCTCTTTCTAGGGCCTGCCTGGAGGAGCGTGCTGTTTTCTTCAATATCCAACGGTCATCATCCGAGTAGCCGTTACAATTTTTTTAGTTACTAAAATACCCATCCTATAAAGTAGGCTTAGTGAGAGACACTCCATTCTTCACTATTTGAAGATGTTTCAATCCATTCACAACAGTTAGCCACACTATTTCATTTAAAGATTTTAAAAATATTCTGATCATAACCTTCTAAAAAATGTAATTTAACCCATCAAACAAAGGTAATTTAACCCATCAAACAAAGGTGGTTTACTTACAGATATTCCTTCTTGCAAAAGATCCATATCCTCGAATATGCCGAATCACACTCGGCGATTAAACCAAAAGAGCCAACCTGCTTTGATACCAATTGAGAATTTCGAGAATGCAAGTATCTTGAAATTAGGGTTACTTTAGAATTATCCAAATAGATTTAATTAATCAATTAACCCTAAATAATCTAACTGTTCAAAATATGCAGCGGAAAAATAAAGCAAAAATTATGAACACAGAGATTTAATGAAGAAAATCCCAACAGGGTAAAAAACTGTTAGATGTATGCCCCAAAACTAATTGATAGGTTGTATTTAGGGAACATTATATTTCATTATATTCATGTATGAAACTTTATTCATTTATGACATTGCTTATTTATCATGTAAACTTGTGTATAATTACTGTACATGATAAAGTCATTGGATAGATTGATAGAGAGTTATATCTCAAGTGTTGAGATGAAGAGACTTATAACTCTCAAGTACATCTATCCTAGACTTGTTCCTAATCATAGGTTTATATATTTGGGCAATTGTAAACCATTAAGATTAGCACATGTTATACTAACTCCAATGAGAGGATGGTGAGTCTCATGCCATTTGTGTAATGACACTATAGTAAACTTGTAGGTGCTTGTTAAGAACAAGTACACTGAACGTGACCAATATGAGTATAGCTTATGGAGTTTTATATGTATGTCAAAAGCTGCTCATATGTATTGTAACGCCCCAACCTAACATCCGTACCGACCCTTCCAGATAGGTCGACACGTGTCAAGATGGAGGTACAACCTGACCTACTCATACATATATCATCATGAGACACAAGAACAATATATATATATTTAACAAAATGAAATGTCATGTCACCTACATAATGTCCCAATTGATATACGAAAAATATCCAATAAATCGAATAGAATTGCCAACAACTCTGGCAAATAAGTAAGTCATTTATAATATTTATTAAGATATTCCGATACAGATAATACTTCAAGTATACGAATACAAAGACAAACATACAACGACAACCTTAATGCAAACCGTCAATCCTTAGCAAAGGATTGAGCTGAACCATGAATGCAAACCCCCAGGTCAATCCGCAATCTGCTGCACATAAAGTAGGAGTGAGCCTCAAATTGCTCAGTAGGAATAATACAGTTTTTAATGAGTAATAACAAATCAGTAATACATTAAATGTTTATATATTATCATTAAGGTTCAATGAGTTTATAAAATAACTTTGAAACAAAGTTTAAAAAAGGGGTGGGTTTTCAGTGAAAAGACCATAACTTCTGATAACATAAATAAACAGGGCATTTACCTTATCTAAAGAACGAACAGCCACACGAGGTCTAGATTTCAATACTTTCACCATCCTACCATTACACAGAACTACGAGAGACTAAACACAAATGATGTAATCCAATTCATATACGTAAATTCACACACACACACACACACACACTCACACACACACACATATATATATAATATGAGTTTTCTCGATACCAATGCCATCTCATATATTCCACATTCATGTAAGATGAGTTTTCTTAGACTCTTTCCGTTTCAGCACATATTAATAACATATAGAGGAGTATTCTCTGACTCTATCATCAACCATATCCACACCATAAATAACTGATAGAAGAGTTTTCTCTGACTCTATCTCATTCATATCTGATCACCATGTCATAAATACAAATAATTTATAATATGCATCATTACATCAAAATATGTAACCAAGATCCATTATATAGAGATTAAAGAGTAACTTACCTGAACCTTGGCCATGCATAGTAATCAACTGTAAAGAAATCCAGGGTCTCAACTCATCCATCACGTAAAACATAATGTCCAAGTCCATTGTTTCGTAAAAATATATATAATTTAAATACAAGTTCAAGTAATCATTTCATATGCTATCATAATTCATATAAAATAGCTCACAAGACAAGTCACTGTTCAAAACAAAATATATTTCTACACCATCACTTGTGATTATTCTTTTTATTTCTAATATTGAGTTTAGTCAAAATTTAAGGGAATAACTAGTTGAAATACTTCATGGTTTTTCTCATTTATAAAACAGTTTAGAGAATCAGGCGTACAAGTATAAAACCAAGCATCTTGATAGTGCTTTCATAAAAATGTTATAATATGTCTTTATCATATTTCTATTGAATAAATAAAGTGAAGAGCTCATTCCAATACGTTATATTCAGTATTAAAATAGTTTATTAAATATTTCAGTGTCATGCCTTGGTTTTTGTTTTATAAACATATTATGTAATTTGATAGTTCAAGAAATAGTATATTCCATGTATCTACTTGACACTACAGTAAAACAGTAAGGTTCTCATGCGTTCATAATTCATATTATTCAAGAGTGTATAAAGTTCACATAAATCTTAAATCAATGATAAAATCGACACATCATTATCAGCAATAAGAGAATACTTATTCCTACCTCAGTACCACAGTGTTTAGCCAACCCTTTTCACGGCTCCACGAGCCTCTCAAATGCAATGCTCAATGCACCCCAATGCAAGTGGTTTTCTAAAGAACCTTTCGAACTGAAAACAACACATAATGCAAGTATGGAATCACAATCAAACACAAAGATCCGCAACTTAAAAGCCACACCAAATACTTCCCAAAACACTCATCCAAAGGCCCACAAACTTCTAAGATTCAATCGCAAGTAAAAAAAAAAAAACGAAACGAATAAGCGAATAGAAGAAAAGAAATGAAGAAACAGATGAAAAGAGAGAGTGCCTATCGATTGGCATGCCTGCCATATCAATAGGAACCAACCCCTATCGATAAAGGTTACTGTATCCTATCGATAGGTACCCTTGCAGGACCACATTTCTACAGACCGAGGAGTGCACCTATCGATAGGGTCACCTCCCTATTGATAGGGCACCCTCGAAAATGCCCAGTAACGAGCAGATTCGAACCCATTTTTCCGAAAACCCCTCAAAATTTCATCGAATAAAAATCCAACCGTTCAAAACATAGATCGACCCCAAATAAACTCATACAACTTTGAATCCACATAAAAGGTTAAGATCCAACAGTGAAAATGCGAAAACTACAAAGTTTTAGGCATAAAACCCATACAAATCCAAAACATGGTTTAACACCAAAACAAGCTACAAAACCCCAACAAATACTTCGAGCTAGACTTGTATACACATAACCACATTTCAAATCACTCCATAGCCATTAAAACTTCAAAAGATTCAACCTTTGATTTTAAAAACCCATAAAACCCATTTTTGACAACAAACCTCACAAACCACCAAAAACATCATAAATTCTTTAACAAATTGATAAAACCCAACCTATTCAACACACAAACACTTACCCAAGCTTCCCCAAACACCACACAACGAAGCTCCTAAAATCCAACTCCCAAAACCCACGAAATGGGTACACAAGAAAAAGAAAAAGAAGAATAAAGAGAAGGAAATGAATAAAGAAATAAAGCCTTACCTTCACCGGCAATGGCGACGTTCCGGCGAACTTCGGCGACCTTCGACGCGGCATCTCCCTCTCTCTCTCGCGGCTCTCTTCTCCCCCTCCCTTGCCAGTCGAAAAAAACTGAAGAGGAAGAGAAGGGGTTTGACTTTTAAATGCTCAATGGCAAAATTGTAATTATTTTAAAATTTTTATTTTTATTTTTTTATTTTTTTTATTATTTTTTTACAATAAAATATTATTATAAAAATACGGGTTATCACAATTTCACCCCCTTAAGAAATTTCATCCTCGCAATTTGAAGATTAATTAAATAAAGAAAAGATTTAGAATGACGTCCACACACGTTTTAATTTAATTTCCAAAGACGTTAGCATTCCAAACAGAATCCCAAAACTAAAAGCAAATCATAACTCTCTTTTTATTCCTTTGAATGATCCAAATTGTCCAATCATGCTGACAATGCTCCTCCGATGGCGGTTAAAGTCATTAATTCTGTAAAAGCTTCAATCATTTCCGCTGTAGATTCTCTAACTCTGATTCGGACGTGCAGACATCCATTTTTGACCCTGAGAAGAGTCATGGATGTTTGCTTACAGTTTGAGGTGAAATAGGGTGTTGAAATCCAAAATTTCCAATTGTGCCATTTTGTATAGTTAGATAGAGGTCGTTATCGCATATAGGTTTTTAGGTCAGATTGAGTCGGTTCTTTTTGCATTACGTTTTTAGGGAGTCCATAGATGTCCCTGTTAAGTTTCATAGCATTCCGAGTTAGGCTCGATAGGTAATTAGGTCTTTTGCGACTTAAGGGGCAGTATTGTCATTCGAATCACAAAAATTCCTAAAAACTTTCAAATTGGTCTCGGATTGTTCTTGTGATAATCCAAAATTTTAAAATGCTTAATTTTATATATATAATTTTTTTTTCCTTTAAAAAAATTAAATTTTTGGGGTGATTCTGAATATTATATAATCTTCGAAGCATTTTGCAAATTTAAGAAATCAAAATTTTTATTTTTGATAAATTACAAAAGAGCCCTTCTCCTTTTAAAACAAAACCGTGGGCTGCTATCTCATAACCCATTTTTCAGCAACCCATTTTCTTAAACTAGAGAGAGAACCGAGTGTGAGAAAGGGAAGGAGAACAGTCGAGAGAAGGTTGATGCTGCTGGACCTCGGACGGACTTCTCACCGGAGCTCCCATATCCATTTCGACAGGTGAGTTCGTACCGGGCAAATTAATCTTCTCATTCTCCTTATTCTTTTTCTTTTTCTGATTTTGGAATTTCGAGCCATGCATGTGGATTTAAATGGGTTGTTCATGATTTTCAAACCCTGATCTCTTAAAATCAGGGAGGGTTTTTATCAAAACTAATTTCAAACTGTAGAATTTTATATGAAAAACCGGACAGGCATGGGTTTGGTTTTGGGAAATCTAGGATCGTGTATGCAGAAACCTGGTGTTTTATGCTTCATTTCGAATATTAGATGAGTAAACATAAGTTTTCTTTAAGTTGTGATTTGGGATAAAGTTGAATAGCAGCCATGACTCTTTGAATTAAAGATGCCGCGAGCAGCAGCTATGGCTGCTCGAGATCGAGCTTTGGGTCTGGGTTATGTAATATTACATTTGCATGCTTTATTCTCTTTTTTTTCTTTCATTCTTTGCATTTTCCAGTCTTGTGGAGTTTTGGTGTCAAGTTCAGTTTAAAACTCATGTTTTTGGTATCAAAAATCAATTTAAAAATCTAAACTTCTATGCGAGAAGAAATTTGGTAAATTCCGGGTTTCAAAAGAAGCATGCATGTCCAATCCTCTTTTGCACTTGTTGCATGTTCTGATTTGGGATTTGAAGATGTGGATTTGTGTTTGGTTGATGTTCTAAAAAGGGATCCTCGGGTTGTGTAAGCTTGGATGTGGGTTTCGATGATGGTGCACAGTTTATAAATTGAGTACATTCATGGTGAATCTGTACCCCTTGTTTTTTCAAACTGAATTTGATACCTTCTGGGTTGTGTTTGATATTGGAGAAATGATTTGAAAAGATTTTTAAGCATGCATGGGGCCGATCTTAAGGATTTGAAGCTTATAAATTATATATATGAAGCCCCTGTTTCGAATATACAATTTGAGTTTGAGCAAAGTCTAAAATACTTGTATCATATGGTTCATTTTGAGCTTAATATCTAGATCAAGTTTGAAATGAGTCTGCATGTGGTGACTTTGTTATTAGAATGGTTTATTTTCAATTTACCAGTGGCTGGGTTGAGGTTGATGGCTCACGGCAGCCATGGTGAGTTTGTTTCAATGTTTGATTTTAAACTTATTTTCATATCAGTGTTACCTTATGGAGTGTTTACTTATTAAAATCCCATTTTGAGCTTTAAAGAGATTGGACTGAAGGTTACAGTGAACACAGCCATGGCAGCTTTTCATGTGAGTTTTTTAATGGAATTTGAAAATGGATCAATGTTGATCCAATCAACTTGTAATCAAATCAAGGTTTAAATAAATTATTTAAGGTTTTAAATTGATGATTCAGTATTTATTTACATTTTGAATATGATTGGAGAGTCTTAGAACCAGTTGCAGGTGGCTACGGTTTGAGAAAGATAACCATTACCGATAATGGCAAGAGGCATTATCGGTAATGGATGTCTTCATGGGCTATTTCCGATAATCATTTTGCTAGTTTTCTCTTTCAAACTTCAATTCTTCATAACTTTTGCTATTGAACTCCGATTTTAGCGTACCTTATATGTATGGAAAGCTTATCAAGTCTAGTTTTTAAATTTTATTGTTTTAGGGTCAAAATATTTCTGGAGAGAGATATTTTAATAATACCAGTTTTGCCCTTTTGTGAGCACTTGGTTTTATTTGGCCCATAACTCCTATTTCTTTTTGCATTTGGCCATGGGATTCAATGTGTGGTATCTTAACACACTTGGGGCTTTATCTTGAAAGTTTTAAAGTCTTGGGTTTGGCAATTTGGGGCTTTAAATCCTTACGGTCGCGAGTGAGCAGTTTTGAGAGTCTTTTTGCTTTACTTTTGAACTGTGAATGCTTGTACCTTTCTTTGATCTTTTCCGCTTGCATTAGTGTTTGTTTCTCAGATTTGATTTGGGTTCTATGGAGGATCACTTGCATTGGTGCATAAGCATTGCATTGGGGAGGCTCGTGGAGCCGCAAAGGGTTGGAAAATACAATTGCATTGAGGTAAGGATAAGTAACCTTTTACTGTTAATGATAATGTGTCTATTCCACAACTGTTTTGAGAACCATATAGATGATAAACACGTTTGAGCATGTTATAACTTACAAATGTTTGAGAACCTTACATAGATTATTAGTTTGTCAAATAGATACATGTAATATACTGGTTTAAAAACTATCGAATTGTGTGGCATGTTTATGAAATGAAAACTAAGGCACAGAAATGAAATGTTTTGAGAACTTGTCTATATTTCCTGGCAAACTACTTAGAACTGGGTATTATGTGTATGTGTATAAAACTAGGGAACAGACTTTCATAATACATGTTTTATGGAAAGACTTGACAAGGGCATATGGTGATAATTGTTTATATCTACACCACTGAAATTCTTGGTCTAAAGTTCATATGCCTGATTTCTAAAATATATCTATATAAAAGAAGGATGTTGAGATATTCTTACCACTGTTCCCTTGATTTTTGGGTTGGATTGAATATTTTGAAAACGGAAATGCTATATATCAGCCAGGGTATAAAAATGCGTTTATACTTGGAAATGACGTGCCTTGAGAACTGTTTTGTATATAATATGATGGCATATGGTTTATCTGTTTCACTCTCGTTTTGATATGATGCTTAATACGTTTATATACCACACATTATAACTTTACCTGCTCGCATTGGAAATTGGTTTAAATGTATATTCTCACTGTCTTACATGCCCGTTTGACTATGATTTATATTTTCATGTTGTTACGCATGGTTTAGGCTCGGTCAGTATACAGGGACATTATATATATTCTCTTTCGACAGTTGGCCATGTATTCTAGGCAACTGATCGGTTTCTCTCGAGAGGTTTCGGCTGCCATTGTGCCGGGGGTCTGAGAACAACGAGGTAGTGGCTGCCGTTGTGCCGGAGACCTGAGAACAACGTGGTTTTGGCTATCGTTGTGCCGGAGGCTTATTAGCCTGAGAACAATGTGATTTCGGTTGTCGTTGTACCGGAGGCTTATTAGCCTGAGAAAGTCCTGATATACATCTTGTGAGCCTGGTCTTCGAAATTATGGGCATTACACTATATTTATAACTGAGTTAAACCCACACATTTTATCTCATGTTGAATTACGAACTGTATATGGAACTACTTAGTCAATGTTTTTCACTGAAAGACCACACAGGTTTAAAACTGCGTTATCTATTGTTTCATAAATGTTATGGAAACTCTGTTTATATAAAATATTCCATGTATCACTATATTATTGTTATTGGTAGAGGTTATCTTATTCCTACTGAGCAAGTGGAAGCTCACCCCTGGTTTGGGGTGAAAATGGCAAGCCGGTGGGGTGAGGAAGACGACCCACTGCAGGTTTTCCAAGCCTCTTCTCATATTGGGTTTCCAAATCTCAGCCTGGGTTTGCAATTTAAGAGCTTTCGTATTGACGAGCGTACCCCTCAAAATCACAAACAACAAATATTTTTCCCTTATATATCCTACATACACAGCAGTGGAAGAAAGAAGAAGAAGAAGAAGAAGAAGAAGAAGAAGAAGAGGAAGAAGAAGATCCACGTCGTTCCTTCTCTGTTTTGCCATGGAGCCCCTGCGTCGCCGTCGCCGTCGCCGTCGTCGCCATCGTCGCCTTCGCCGTCGTCGCCATCGTCGCGAGGCTTTTATTGATATTTATGAGGCTTTTATATATATATATATATTTTTTGTGCATTTGATTTTTTTATTTAAAGAAGGGTAATTTGGTAATTATATTGATTTTGTTTTGAAACCTGATGGTCCAAACAAACAAAGGTCAGGCATTTCCGGGCTTGAGATTCCCAACATTCCAAACAATGGTTTGGGTACAAAGTTTACAAACCCAAACCCCCCTACTAGACATTCCCAGGCTTGAGATTCCTAGCCCGCGTACCAAACGCAACCTTAAGGTTTCCAAAACCCTAGTAGCCGTGAGCTAGTAGCGAAAGAGAGAGAGTGAGCTAGGGTTAGGGTTAGGGTTTTTCAACCTTACTTAATCCATCATATTATGGTTACATAAACTCTAATCAAGTTGCCTTTTTTCCTAAATTCAAATAATTCAAAACAGAAAGGAATCAAATCAAAATAAGAAACTTTCCTAAACTTGAACAATTTCAAAATAGGAAATTGGGGATTTCAAGATTTGACAATTAGGGTTTCTAATTTCAATCAATAAAGTTCCCTATTGTGATTTAGGGTTTCCTAAACTAAAAACCAGCCACCATGTCAATTAAAATATTAGGGTTTCCTAAGCCCTAATCACCATTATTAACAATTTAACAAAGCTCCATTATAATTCAAATTTAAACAACTTTAAATCATGAATTGCAAGCAATAAGAATCATCATTTAAACAATTTTAAAATTGATCAAGAAGCATGTAAACATAGTTAGGGTTTCAAAACCCTAGTGGCCGAAATCATGAGGGTAAGAATCCCTCATGGCCGTGAACCCTATTGTTAGAGATATGCCCTAAAATCAATCCTAAAGGGCATGTTAATTTCATATTATATTAATTGAAGGTACAACTTATCTTATATGTTTAATTATATATATGATAAGGTCCATGAATAAATGATAAGAGAAATGTACATCTCAAGTTGTTGAGATAGAGAGACTGATATTTCTCATACACATTTAAAATAAGAGTTCTTGCTCATAAGTTTATTAAAATGAACATTTATAAACCATTAAGAGTAGCACATATTTAAACTAACTCTAATGGGAGGATAGGTAGTCTTTCCTATTAGTGTAATGACATTATAGTTAATATGTGGGTGCATGTTAGAGAACATGTACACTGAACATGATCTGCAAGAATATTCTTATGTTACGTTCATTTATTTGGTAATCCTTAGACCTGAGTCGCCATAGTTATCTTGTGCATAAGTGATAAGTGTTAAAATTTCCGAAATTAAACCCCAAAGTAAGCTTTGTTAAAGCCCTAAAGGCATGTTAATTAGGTTAATTAGGTCATTTTAGTGCTTTTCAGTTATTTTAGAATTGTTGCAAATATCGCATAAGAGTAGCATTTTAGCTTGTTTTTATTTTTATCTTTATTTTAGATTAAAGTTGTGTGGAACATGTGCGCGTAATTGGTTTGCTGTTGTTTTGCATTGCAGGTAAAAATCG
>JAESVK010015755.1:0-11756 GCA_017140935.1 Hamamelis virginiana | reverse complement strand
AATCATTATTCAAAAATTGACCATTGGATCGCTATGATTTTTTGCGAACATGACATTCTCAATGTGTTTATCTAATCCAACGGTTAGTTTTTCTAAATGTCATTGGTGATTGATTCTAATCAAGTAACCTCATTCAATTTCGTACTAGGTGCACCTTGTAATTTACTAGCTCAAGTCACATATATATGGCTAATTACACAAGACATTTATAAAAATCTACCATTGAATTGAACAAATTTCTTATGAATATCATATTGTCAAAAATCACAGTAATCCAACGGTCGGTTTTTTAAAAATAGAAATATGAAAAATTGTCTAATTTGTTATGTAAAAAAATCACTAATCTTCTATAGTCATTATTCAAAAATTGACCATTGGATTGGTCTAATTTTTTGCGAGCATGGTATCCATAAGAAATTTGTCTAATCCAATAATGCTTTTTCTAAATGTTATTTTATATATATTTAATGGTTATTAAATAATTTAAATAAAATTAATTTAAATATTATCTATCATCATAAGGTATCACAGGCTAGTACTTAGCCTATTGGTAAGAATTGTTACATAAAATTCTTATCTTAAAGTGGTATGGGGATCAAATCCCTCACCATGTAATTTTTTTAATTTTATCAAAATGAATTAGGCTTAACGGATCGGGCTGGACCAAAATGATCGGATCAAACGGGCTATTGGACGGACCAATGGGCAGATCGGATCAGTTCGGGCCGCGTATTGGACTCAGAATAATTCGAAAGTGGGAGTCATCATGAACTCATGAAGGTAAAGAAATTCAGTTTCAAAACATTTCACAGTTAATTGATATTCTCCTTAATATCATATGTTTAATTCCTGCCAGAGTAACACCACGCATGTATGTAAATTACTAAATTCTTTGTGCAAATCATTCCTTCCAAAGGGTTCAGCCATCTAAATTTCAAATCAGGCTTAGTTTAATAATAAAAAACAACCGAGCGAACGAATTGAATTTGGGTAACCAGTGATTGGAGAGATGATAGTCACAGGACAGCCAGGGCCTGTGAGCTTTGTATATTCAATCTAAACACAGAAAGTCTTCAATTTAAACACAGAAAGTACCAACTTGAACTCACAATTAACAATTTAAGCATGGAGGTTTGAGTACCATTTATTGGCGGAGGAGATGGTGGTGGTGGTGGTACATCAGCTGTGGACTCATAGAACTTGGATACATCGTACCTAAGATTGCAGGTGGCACGGACAACTCTCCCTCCTTCCGTCCCATTGCAACATGCTGGAATCTCAGAAATAGCCCCAAGTAGGCAATTGTTACACTCTCCCCAGGATAGATCAGGGGTACACTGCAGAAGTGCATATATTTTTTGAAACGGGCTCCCGAAATCCTCTTCTCCAATTGCAAACTTGCGCAGAGAATCACCTGATGCAGCTCTGCTTCGTAGGCTGGTCAACAAGGTTCCCAACGCATTATTGAATTGTTCCAACCTTGAGTCCGTGATGTTATTCCCATTCGGCCAGCTGAAAAAAGAACTAGAATCCGTAGTGCGAAATATGGTGCGATTTGAGTAGCGCAATATGCAATAGTCGTACAATCCCATAGCCTCCTTTTGGTAGAGACAAAGCTGTGTGAGCTTATGAGTAGAGTCATTGACACAACTCCGGCACTCATCCAGTGTAACATCTCCTCTACAAAGTGCAAATGCATAAACTTTGTCGGAGTTCTGGCCAGAGGAAAAATTGTAAAATCCATAGCTGATTTCAGTGTTATTGTTGATCGAAGAAAGGAGGGTATTGAGATTTGCTTGATAGGTACTATTATCAGAATAGTTACCTCTAAAGTATAAACAGGAGTAATCTATGAAGTCTGGCTGGGCAATGCAAAATGTAATAAGCTGTTTGAGAATGGCAGAAATGAAGAGAAGAAGTCTTGAAGAAACACTTGACATTGTGTCACGCTGTCTACATATATATAAATAGTTTGTGAATCTGTGATTTGTGCAATAATAAAGAGAAAACTTCAGCTAGCAGACAAGATGAAGGGCCGGTTTTAATTTGTACAATAAGCGCAACAAAGATTGAAAGCAAGAGCAATAGAAAAGCTTTGATGTAATGAAGAAGAAGCATCAATATTTCTTCCAGGCTTCAATACAAGACGGAGGACAAGAAGATAAGACTGAAGCTTAAGTATAAGATAATTAGAATAATTAAAAATGAATTAAACTAAGTAAAGAAACATTTCTTTCTGGTCCAGGCTGCACTTCCACTTCTAGAAGATGAGCAATGACTTAATAATTATAAAATTATAAATCTAATGCTCCGGCAATTACCCATGACTAGGTGTTGCTTTCAGAACGTCAAGGATGACTTTAGGCTGCATACCATATATAAATAATTTGAAACCACCCCATCTCTTTCACTCTCTATATATAAATATATATGGTTTACCTCTATTAATTAATAATTTGTAAGATTCTAAGCTAGTAGAATGTGTCTAATGATGGGTCACAAAAGAAAAGGCAACAACTAACGGTATAAATTAACTGCTGGTGTTCTTGTCATTTTACTGTAAATGCTGGTACACTTTCATATAATCTATTGTGGTCAATGAGGAACACTTTTGAATGCTGAGAAGCTTAATTGTTAAGCTGCTAGGATTCATTGTTCCTGCACCATAGAGGTAAGGTTTTGGGTTTTCTTTATTAATATACTGGTTAGCTAGGGTCCTCATGTTGCAGCTAGAGGACATTGGTTTGTATTCTCCACCGGCAATGGCATTTGCGGTTCTATTGTTAGGATGTGAAGCACAACAACCACAACAAAGACACCAAATTTTAACGTGGTTCGGCCAAAACTGCCTACATCCACGGAGAGGAGAGAATATATTTCACTATGCAAAACAATGAAATACAGAGTACACTCAAATCACTCACACTCACTATGTTTCTCTCTACTGCTCTTACACTTGCTACTTTCGTGCTTATACATTCTCCTCTCCCAAGCTCTCTATTTATAGTTGAAGAGAGGGAGGCAAAGTCAGCAGTCACCATAGATCAAGCTGACAAATCTGATGACCAACTCCCCCACAATCGCAGCTGACAAATTCGATGGAGTTGGTGTGCAGCCTTCGGTGGAGTCTTCTTTCGGTGGATGCAGAAAAAACATCCCAAGTCAACATCTGTCTCCATCTACATACGACTCCAACATCTATGATACCGCACATAAAAAATGCAGGTCTTGAAGGTACTGGAAGAGATGGAGTGTCTATTAAGCATCAGAACAACTGAAGCCATGGTTGGTCTGTCTGCTGCATTTTCTTGAACACATAGTAACCCAATGTGAATGGATCTCACTATTGCAGTCCTTGAACCAGCCCTCAACATTGGGTCCACCAGAGTTGAAGCTCTCCCTTCCATCCAAGCTTTCCATGCCTGCAAGAATTGAACAAGGTGCACACACAACATTAAATACAAGGTTCGGTAAGGTCCTCTTCATTCTCCCCAACAAAATAAATAATCCCATGCAACATTTTGAACCAGAGCAGTGTCAAATTTCAACACAAACTGCGTCCAAAAACACTATTGAAGATCAAGTTCTGTAATTGAAGCCTCATTTACTGACAAATGAAATATATTCGGATTGGTCCGACTCAGTCGCCCCCGAATTATTCTCCACCGCCAATGGAATTTCTTGTACCATGATACCGTGCATAAAAAATGTAGGTCTTGAAAGTACAGGGAGAGTGAGAGAGTGGCTACTAAGCATCAGAACAACTGAAGCCATGGTTGGTCTGTCTGCTGGATTTTCTTGAACCCATGGTAACCCAATGTGAATGCATCTCACTATTTCAGTTCTTGAACCAGCCCTCAATGTTGGGTCAGGCAGAGTTGAAACTCTCCTTCCCATCCAAGTTTTCCATGCCTGCAAGAATTGAACAAAGTGCACAATGCACATACAACATTAAATCAAGGTTCTGTAACTTTTTCAATTTCATGTGAATTTCCAGTCCCATATTTCTATGGAAAAGAGAATTGTACTCATAAATATTTGTACTTACATAGCTTTTAAGGTCCTCTTCATTCTCCCCAATATGGAAATTACCGTTCTTTTGACCGCTCACAATTTCCAGAACTAGCACACCAGAACTATAGACATCTAACTTAACTTAGAAATTCCCATGAAATGCATATATACTCTGGAGCCATATATCCACTGCATATTATCATTATTAGATCAATTTTAATTGCAAATGAAATACATACAGATTTAGCCAGATTCTGATACTTACTAGGTCCCCAGAATTCTTCTGGTATCGCCTTGAGTTTGATCCACTGCAACTAACCCTGCCATGCCAAAATCTGAAATGTTAGGGTTCATCTCTGCATCTAATAGAATGTTGCTAGCTTTAAGATCACGATGAATAATTCGAAGTCGAGAATCTTCATGAAGGTAAAGAATCCCTAGGGCGATGCCTCCTATAATTTTGTAACATCTTTCCCAGTCCAACTGTTCTCTCTTGAATGGATCTAAAAATAGATAACATTATACTTCAAACCGACAGTAGATTACCAAAACAAAAAGGCAAAAACAATAATTAAAAAAGATTCATGGCCTTCTATCTTTATTGTTATCAGAGTATATGCAAACAATCGCTAGATGGATAATGAGATCTAAAATGTTTCCTGTCAACCACATAATGTTGAATTGTACTCTTAGACATGCATCCGAAATAAATTCTCATAATTAATATAAAAATCAAAGCAAAAGTGTAGTCATACCAAATATGAAGTGATTGAGGCTTGTATTTGGCAAAAACTCATAAATCAGAAGCTTTTCCTTTCCTTCCAAGCAGAAAACTAGTAGCCTAACCAAATTCCTGTGCTGAAGCTTTGCCACTAACATAATTTCATTCTTGAACTCTTGTTCTCCTTGTTCAGAACCCAAAAGCAGCCTCTTCACAGCTATATCTTGTCCATTGGAAAGCATACCCTGAAGAGATATGGGAATAATATTTGAAGTAAAAAAAATCAAAGTACCTTCAAGTTCAGATTCAAAACATTTCACAGATAATTGATATTCTTCTTAATATCATATGTCTAATTACCTTGTAAACAGCACCAAATCCACCTTGTCCAAGCTTATTGGCATCAGAAAAGTTATCCGTTGCAACTCTAATAGTGCCAAAGTCAAATCTCAAGGAATCCACACTTGCAATTTCATCCATAGCTTCACAAAAGGAACAAAGAAACAGATGTTTTTTGAAAGAGGAGCGTTTTAACAGAATTAACAAACTCAAAACAGGAGCTTCCAATTGTTACACTTGCAGAGCTACTCATAATAATCTCAGCCAGCGTAACACACACACACACGCACATATAATAATCTCTCTCTCTCACACACACACACACAGATATATATATATTTCCCTCCAATTTTTCCTACTACTGAAGGAAGATTATAGTTGTGGAAATAATTCCATTGCAACAACTGGAGCCTACATTTTGAATATATCAAATAAGGATGAGCCATGTTTAACTTACTTTCAATTCTTTCTACTAGCGCTTCCTCATTTTTAGAAAGATGCAGATGCATACAATTAATATAAGTGAAGAGACTGTTGAAACAACGATGATGATGATGACAATTTGGGATGTGTTGCTCTTCTTTCCTGCAAAAACCAAAATGTATCCCTGTTAAAACATAAGTTCTGGAATGTCTGCATGTATTAGAGACAGAAAGAATCAAGATAGGATTGCCAAAGCTTGTGACATTACTTTGTGCTTTTACTATTCCAATCCAGGTTGGAAGCCATGTTTCGGCAATGTGAAAAGGTGGTTTAATTTTTGTGAGAATTTTACTAACATGTGCTCTCAACTCTGTTTTTATTTTTTATTTTTAATAAAACAATTCATTCATTTTTGGCTTGTCACATATTCTGGTGATGCAGGATAAGAAACCCTAGCAAAAACATAAATGTTGTCTATCAGGACAATAAGGTTAGTATCAGACTTTTACACCATTTATATGCTGGTGGTCAAAATTATAAATTTAATTAAATTTGAGGTCAATTTCGTCTTTTTACTCATCCAACAACAGTACGTACAAAGTAGGCATTTTCAAAAAAATTATAGGATGATGTTAGCAGCTTCCAGAAGGTAAGTGTTTGCACATATACATAAATCTTAGGGGGTTGTTGGCATTTTTTGAATCCTAAGGGAGGTACCTGTAATTATGTCAAACCTTAGGAGAGGTAATTGCCAATAATAATAAGGGCAAATTTGGTATTTTTATAAATTTATTGGCTCATGTTAGCAATTTTCGTTAATTTTTGACAGAAAATATAACGGAAGAGAAGTATTTGCACATAAACATAAATCTAGGAGGTTCATTGGAATTTTTCAAAACTTAGGGGAGGTTCCTGCAATTACGTCAAACTTTAGGGGAGGTGAATGCATTTTACACTTTTTCTTTTGGGTAAACTATAGAAGTCTGCAAAAAACATAAATTTTCTTTTGGGTAGCTATGGAAGTATGCAAACTGGAATGACAACCAACCAAAGATTGCTTCTCCCAAAGTAAATTCTTTGATTCCAACCCCAGGCATGAGAGGTAACAAGCCGAGGAGATGAAGAGTTATTAGGTTCAATATATGTCAACAATAACAGTAGTAAATTGTTTGTGCAAATAATTCCTTCCAAAGGGATCAGCCATCTAAATCTCAAATCAGGCAAAGTTTAATGATAAAAAACAGCAGAACATGAACGGTTGATTTTGGGTAACCAGTGATTGGAGTGATGATAGTCCCAGGACAGGCAGAGACTCTGAGCTTTGCATATTCGATCAATCAAAATGCATAAAGTACCAACTTTAACTCAATTAACAATAATTGAAGCATGGTGGTGGGTACCATTTATTGGCGGAGGAGATGATGCTGATGTTGAATTAACTGTAGACTCATAATACTTTGACATCTCGTACCTAAGATTGAAGCTGGCACGACCAACTCTCCCTCCTGCCGTCCCATCGCAACATGATGGAATGTCAGCAATAGCCCCAGCTAGGCAATTGTTGCACTCTCCCTTGGATAAATCAGGAGTGCACTGCACAAGTGCATATATTCTTTGAAAGTAGCACGAGAAATTCACTTCTCCAACTGCAAACTTTCGAAGAGAACCACCCGATGCAGCTACGGTTTGTAGGTCATACAGCAAGGTTGCCAATGCGCTATTGAAATGACCCATCATTGAGTCCAAGATTTTATTCATATTCTGCCTGTAGAAAAGGGCTAGGTGCATAGTGCTAAATATGGAGCAATTTGAGTAGCGCAACATACAATAGTCATACTATATAATAGCCACCTTCTGGTAGGGACAAAACTGTGTGAGTTTGTGAGTAGACCCATTGTGCAACTCCAGCACTCATTCAGTGTAATCTCCTCTACAAAGTGCAATTGCATAACTTTGTCAGAGTTCTGGCCAGAGGAAAAATTGTAAAAACCATAGTTGATTTCAGTGTTAGAGGAGATGGTGGAGAGGAGGCTGTTGAGGTTTGCTTGATAGGTACTATTATTGGAATAATTACCCGTACTGCCACAGTAG
Source organism: Hamamelis virginiana (assembly GCA_017140935.1). Classification (NCBI taxonomy): domain Eukaryota; kingdom Viridiplantae; phylum Streptophyta; class Magnoliopsida; order Saxifragales; family Hamamelidaceae; genus Hamamelis; species Hamamelis virginiana. The sequence goes on along the minus strand of JAESVK010015755.1, from coordinate 4,168 downwards.
TGATCTATCATTTTTTTTTGTTGGAAACTCCAGTACTTTATTAGGAAAACCTCACCTTTGGCGGAGGAAAACCTTGGAAACAAAAAAACCAACTTATAACAACCAAATAACCTGGGAAGATAAATTTACAAATAAACCCATCCCAACTAATAATCTTAGAACAAACCAAAACATGAACTACCAAACAGATAAAACAACCCACATAAAAAAAACCCAAGATCGAAACCAGATTTACAATCTTAACAAAGGAAGGCCAATCTTATCAATCTTTAGAATGCCTCTCAGCCGATGCGGTATATCCTCAAAACTCGTCCAAACTTTGGATTCTTGACATCCCCATTTTGCCAAGAAATCAGCAGCAGCATTACAATCTCTAAACACATGCCGAAACACCACCTGCCTACCAGCAATAATCTGAATAATCTCATCCCAATAATCTTCAAGATACCATATTCCACATCTCTTTTTCTCCAACCAATGAACCACAAGCATAGAATCTAATTCCACTTCCATTTTCATCAAACCAAGTTGTTTACAAAATTGTAAACCATGCAGCAGGGCCCTTAATTTTGCAATATTGTTTGTACCATGACCCAACTCTTTACAGAAAGCCAAAATCAACTTTGCATTCACATCTCGTATAACTTCACCTGCCCCCATACACCCAGGATTATCATTACAACTTCCATCTACATTTAATTTAAACCATCCATCAGTCGGTCTCAGCCATTTAACAATCTTTAAATTTTTCTGTTTGGGTTCTTTAACAGGGATAGACAATTCAGCCAAAACTCTCATATCATCCATCTTTAATTTATTTCCTACTTTCAATCTCATACCTGCCCAAGAAATTGCTGCTTTAATCGAGATCCAAAGTGCTTCCACAGATATATATTTCTCTTCTATCCGAGCTTTACATCTCCACATCCACAAAGCCCAAGTTAAAATAGATGGAATGAGACCAAGAATGCTCCCTTTTTGTGATGAGTGTGTTGCCCTTCGAAACCAAAATTCGATTCTTTCTTTCCAGTTCCTGTTCGATATAAATGGCATACCCATTAAAACAGAAATGCGACACCAAATTTCATTAGCCACTCTGCCCGTGGCTAAAACATGATCCTGACTTTCCATATGGCCCCTTTCACAACAAGAACATTTAGAGACCAATGGAATGCCCACTTTCCGAATACGCTCATCAACACTTAAACAAGAATTTAGTGCTTTCCACATAACAATCGAGTATTTTTTTGGTAAAGCTCCATGCCAAATCCACTTTGACCACTTTAACTTTGGAGCTGTAACTCGGATACAATCCCAAGCCAACTTTGAGGAAAAATCACCATTCAAACTAGGAGTCCAAACAAGTAAATCAACCCCCTGTTTTGCCGAACCCAAACAATTTACAATATCCTCTAGCTTGTTATCTCCAACCAATTGCCTTATTAAATCAACATCCCACCCAGATTCAATTTTGTATTCACAAATTTTTAACAAAGGCTGATCATGATCAGGAAATTCATCTAAGAGAGGTCCACTTTCAAGCCACTTATCTCTCCAAAAAAAAAAAAATATTACCTTCTCGAACTTTCCATTTTGCATTACACTTTAGGAAAACAACACAAAATATTTTTCCAGAAAGGTGACCCTTTATTTACATCCACCAGTGAAATATGTTGATCTTTGACGTATTTGGCTTTAAAAAAATTAGCCCATAAAGACTGCTCTGTCAAAATCTTCAAAGCAAATTTCATAAACAAAGACGTCTGAACTTCCTCCAAACTTCTCAATCCAACTCCCCCTTCAGATATCGGCTTGCAAAGAAACTGCCAAGCCTTCCATTTCCGCTTCAGTTTTCCATCAGCAGACCCAGAAAAAATTACTCATAAGTTGATTGATTTTAGCCAAAACCAACTTTGGAGCATGCACAACTGACAACAAATGAATAGGCATGCTAGAAATGACATGCCGTAACAACAAAATACGAGCGCCACTTGACAAAGTTTTATGCTGCCAACCCCCCAATTTACCTCTCATTCGAGCCACCATATCATCAAAATGAGCCACTTTTAAACGGCCAGAAATTAGGGGAGCTCCCAAATATCTCACAGGAAAAAAACCTTCAGAAAAACCAGTCAACCGCAATAAACAACGCCTTCTTGCAGTAGGAACATTCTTTCCAAAGAAAATTGCCGACTTTTCACTGCTAACAACTTGTCCTGACCATTCCTCATACATGCTAAAAATATCTCGGATTTTTGATAAAGAAGCACGGCCAGCATTTGCAAATACTAGCACATCATCTGCATAGAGTAAATGCGAAACAAGGGGAACACCACGTGGATGACAAAAAGGTTTAATTAAACCAGAATTAAAATTCTTTTTCAACAAACGAGACAAAATCTCCTCAACCAGAATAAATAAGTATGGTGATAAAGGGTCTCCCTGTCGCAAGCCACGACCACTTGGGAAAAAATCCTTCGTTGTACCATTCATTACCACAGAGAACCAAGGAGTAGTAATGCATTGCCTAATTAAATCACACACTCCCTTAGCAAAGCCAAATGATCTCATCACATGTAATAAAAACTCCCAATCAACACAATCATAAGCCTTTGCCATATCCACTTTAATCATCACATTGCCACCCCTCACATTCTTATTAATACTATTAATCATTTCTTGAGCCAAAGAAATGTTTTCAAAAATGCTTCTACCTGGTAAAAAAGCCCCCTGCTCCGACGATATCAATCGGCTAAAAATAGGAGACGGTCTTTTGACAATTAACTTTGAGCACACTTTGTAAATAACTGAGCACAAACTAATTGGTCGGAACTTATCAAAACTAGCAGGCTTAGGAACCTTTGGGAGTAAAACAATAAAAGAAGCAATATAAAATCTTGGCAAAGGAGTACCTTTGAAAAAATCTCTAACTGCCTCCACAACATCTATCTCTACGATATCCCAACAGGATCTATAAAATCCCGAGCCAAAACCATCTGGACCAGGACTACTATCGACTGGAATGGAGAACATCGCCTCTTTAACTTCTTGGATTGAAGGGAGCTTCATAATCAAACTGTTTTCATGATAAAAAATATCATTATCAACCAAATCCGATAAATCCGGAACAACACGAGGGGGTCGGGCTTGAAGAAAATTTTTAAAATAGTCCACTGCTCCCAAATGAATTTCTTCCGGCGACTTCAGATAATTACCATCCCTGAGATGCATTTCTGAAACCACATTCTTTGACAATGAAGCAAAGGATTTAAAGAATTTTGCCGAAGCTTCTTCTTGCTGAATCCATCTCAACTTCACCTGTTGTGACAACCTTAATTCCTCACGTTGATTCCATAAATCAAGTTCCTCCCGAGCCTTCAACAAATTAAACTCACATTCATCTGAAAAATTGCTTCGGAGTTGAGTTTCTAAAGATTCAATTTGTTTTTCCAGACCTGAAATATGAACCTCAGTTCTGCCGAAAACCAGAGCATTCCATATTTTGAGAGCAGCTTTCAACTTTTTAATTTTCCCAGCCAAACCAACTAAACCCCTCTCACCCGATTCCGTCAACCAATTTTCAGTCACCACCCTCCTAAAATCCGCATGTGAGACCCACATTTGTTGAAATTTAAAAGAGGACGGACCATAACGAAAAACAACAGGCTTCAAATCAAAAATCATAGGAGTGTTATCCGAAGTTGTTCTTGGAATGTAATGCAAAATCGCATCTGGAAACCTCTCCAATGCAACATAATTCATCAAACACCGATCCAGTTTGGACCAACTTCTCGCCAAACCTCTTTGGCCATTACACCAAGAGAACATATTACCATCAGATTTCATTTCAGTTAATCCACAAGTCTCAATAAAGTCATTAAAATCTTCCATAGCTACTCTTAATCGAGGCCTTCCTCCCCGACATTCATTCTCGTCACGATTGACATTAAAATCACCAAGACCCAGCCAAACTTCCCCACTTGGAATATCCTACTGTAAAAGACTCCACAAATCCCGCCTTTCATGATAACAACATTTAGCATATACTACTGAAATAAAAATTTTCTTATCTTCAAAAGAAAATGATACTGTAACATGCTGAGCACCAACATTCATAATTGAAATATCCAAATCAGAATTCCAAATCAACCATAATTTACCTCCAAGA
>JAESVK010015694.1:0-10118 GCA_017140935.1 Hamamelis virginiana | reverse complement strand
AAAGGTTTTTGAAAGCTTATATATATATATATATATATATATATATACATCATATTTGTGTTTATTTCTAGGGTTCAAAGCCATATTTTCGGATTCATGAGTTTACGTTTGTGATTTGAGGTATAAATGATGGATCAAGGTATTTTTAAAGTGTTTTGTAAGTGGATTTGAGTTTAAATGAAGTTTGGGTGAAAATTTATGTGGGTTTGTGGCTGTTACTGCTTTGGAGAATGGAAATTATCGGGCAAACAGTCGACTGTTTGAAACAGAAGCCAAAACTCAGATTTTCTAGCTGAGACAGTCGACTGTCTCACCCTAACAGTCGACTGTTTGGCTGCAGAAATTGATTTCTTCATTTTTCTCCATCGTTTCTCTTTCTCTTTATGATTTTTACTTATAGACTTTAATCCTAAACATATTTTAATTGTTTTGAAAGCTTTAAATGTCAGCATTTAGCTTGGTGTGGACACCCCATTTTTACCAATTATTTCTACCATATGTCCATGCAAATGATCAACTAGAATAGCTGATCATTGGGTGAGGAATTGGCCTTGTAAAGACCAAATTGACCAAATTGCCCTTTGCTGAGGAAAATGACAATTCATTATTTCATGTGTACATTTGGATTGGAATCAACCCATTTGTATTGCATTTGACTTTTGAGGTGTTTTAGAACATCCCTGTAAATTTTCATGGCATTCTGATGAGAGCTCGATAGGTAATTAGGGTTTTTGCGACTTGAAGGGCATTTTCGTCCTTTTTCTCGTATAATTTCCGAATGACCTCCAAATTCGAAACGGATTGTTTCATGAGGTTTATATGGATGTGGGGAGTGTATTTGGTGTGTCAATTGAGCCTTTGAATGGTTGGGATGGATTCTCCCAAAATCGATCCCACGGGTAAGGATGAGCTGAATTAGGGTTTCGATCAAATTGACCGTGAATTGGTCGTTTTCACCAAAACAAAAGATTTTTAAAACATGTTGTTAAGTACCAATTTCATGTTGAAACCATGTTTTTAGAAGTGGTGCAAGCCTAATTGATTAATTTTATAAAACAAGGGATGGTCATATGACCAATTTTGGCACAACCGGGTCAATTGGCTAGCTTTTTGCTAAAACCCTTGACCATGGTCAATTGATTTTAACCCAAAAACATTCTAAAAATGTGGAGGATCAAAACACGGTCGTTTTGAGCCCTGAACCATCGGATTTGGATCAAATTTGACCAAAATATGGCCAAAATTCGAAAACCCTAAAAATTGGGGAACAAAATTGGGAAGTCAGCATGGTGACCGTCCTAGCTAGGACGGCCAACCGTCCAGCCCTAGGACGGCCATCAGCATGCTCGAGCCTATTTTTTAATTTTGGAAAATTTCACCTATTTTGGGCCGATTTGACTTGATTTTTTGGGAAAAATTCGAACTTGGTTCAGCTTGCAAACCCTAGGAGGATTGGTTCTAAGCCCTAGGATCGTTTTTTAAAAGATTAAATCCTAACCATTCAAGGTTTTAAACCCTAACTCTATATATGCTTCATTATAGAGTTAGAGGAGAGGGGTTCAAAGAGGAGGAGAGATTTTTAGGGTTTTGGAGAAGGAGGCTACAGATTTTTAGCTCTTCATCTCTACACCATTGAAGGGGCAAGGATCGAAGGCTAAGAGCTTGGAGGAGGCTAGCCAAGAAGGAGATCGAAGGGTAAATCCTTAACCTTGACCCTCATTTTTCATGGTTTTTTTTACATAAGTTTATGAGGCTATGTTGTAAGTCCTCTTGATTTTCATATGATATGAATTCTCTCTTCTTTTTCTTTCTACTATGAGTATGTTTAACATGATTAGAAGTAATTTTATCATTATTCTATGTGAGTATGCATGTTAGGGTTAGGTTTTCTTGTTATTTTATGTTTAGCAATCATGATTAGGGTTATTTTTTATTATGATTTTATGTGGTTAAATAGGTTTAGGATTAGTTTTGTTATTATTTTATGTTAGTATGCATGTTTAGGATTAGTGAGTTTTATCGTGATTTTATGTATGTATGCATGAGTAGGGTTAGATTTGTTGTTATTTTATGTTAGTATGCATGTTTAGGATTAGTGAGTTTTATCGTGATTTTATGTATGTATAGATTTGTTGTTATTTTATGTTAGTATGCATGTTTAGGATTAGTGAGTTTTATCGTGATTTTATGTATGTATGCATGAGTAGGGTTAGTTTTCTTGTTATTTTATGTACGTATGCATGATTAGAAGTAGTTTTATTATTATTTTATGTGAGTATGCATGTTAGGGTTAGTTTCTTGTGATTTTATGTGTGTAAGCATGCTAGGGTTAGTTTTTGTTATGATTTTATGTTTAGGATGAGTATGTTGTTATTATTTCGTGTATGCGAGCATGTTTAGAGTAAAGGTTAATATATTCATGTTGTTATTTGAATCTCATGATAATTGATTGGTGATTTTAATGGTAATATGAGTACGTTAATGTGTATTTTGACATGTGAAGAGCCTTGAGTCTTTTTGTTTGTGCTTTTTACGATTATTTGAACACTTGATATGGATTCGATGGATTGAATATATAAATTGTGTACGAGGGAGCGTGCGAAGGTAAGATCCTCCCCTTGTGTTTAAAATAGTTGTTTAAAACATATTCGTTGTTAGTTTTCTTATACATTTTGCATGGTAATTTAGTATAGCATGTTAGATTGTATGCTAGGGTGTTTATTTGTCATTTTTTATGGATTAACAATGTTTTTTTAAGCCATTTGGAACATGTATTCAAATCTGTCCAGATTTGAATATATGCTTTGAAGTGGTTTAATTAACATTTTTAAGCCATATTTTTGCATGATTTTTATAGTTTTTTTATAGTATATTCATGTAGAAAGCATGATAGGTCATCTTCACATTTTTATTCTTTGTTTTCATGATTTTTAGAGTGGTTAAAGGTTCATATTCAAATCTGTCCAGATTTGTTTATGCCCTTAAATCACTTTTAAAAATCATTTTAGGGCTAAATCTAACTTAGAAATATGTTTAGGATCACATAGTTTGATTAGTATGCATTTAGGAACATTTTCATGCATGATTAGAATTGATTTTGTGAATGTTTGATTAATTTAGTTAAATTACAGCATGCATTTGCATTAGTATGTTAGGGTTTTTAGATTAACTTTAGGGCTAGTTAGAGACCCTAGGCTAGGAAGGTCACTTGACCTTCCCTAGGAATTTCCTTTGTTGTAAAAGTCATACTCAGATTTGAGTATTTTAATCGATTTGATTGTCTATCTTCGAGAGATTTTCTAAAAATGATTTTGATATAATAAACATGATTTTATGAGATTTGATTATTAAATGATTTTCAAAAAGATTTGAAATGTTTTAAAGATTTTTACTTTGGAATGAAATTCCTCCCATATGATTTGTTTTCTTGAAAATCTTTGAAAAAGATTTTTAATTGGAATTGAATTCTAAAGATAAGAATTATTTGGAATATTTGGATTTTATGAATATCTTTTAATTTGAAATGACTTCAAATAAATGATTTTGAAAGAATAAAAACTCTCGAAGTTAGAGTCTTGAATTAGGTTGAAATACCTTTGATGATGTGATCGATTACAATAGGAGAATCCTAGGGTAGTCGAACTACGTGGACTTTGATACTTGCTAGGTGATACTAGTAAGTTACGTAGGCGCTAATAGGGCTCAAGTCCGCCCTAGGATGCCCGTAGGGTGTCCTAGGTTCTTAGGGTTTGTTTGTATATATATTTTTTTATTATTAATATAACTAATATAGATAATGCATTTATATCACTATTTTTTTGGTTGATTAGATTATTTAGGATTGTTTGCATTGAGAAATTTAAATAGCCCAAATAAATTAGAAGTCCTTTAATTAGGGCGAGGTGGGTGCCTACAAGTGAAAGCTTGGAACCTTCCCACGTCGTAACCTAGCCCCCGGATCCAACTCTGGTTTGTAGACTGTCTTTTCATTGAAAATGGAGTTTGTTTTGTTTTGATTTAAAAAATAAAATATTTTTCATGGTTTCCTTATTCCTTAAAAATAAGGTGGCGACTCCTTTGTTTGTTTTGATTTCTAAACCCCCCTAATCACATCGCCCGGTGATGATGTGGACTTACACACGTTAAGCCCCGTCCACGAGGCTGGTCCACACTTGGGTTTGTCATTTTAGACCGGAAATTCATGTGTATCATTACCTTATCATTATTTCATATCAGGATAGCCCCTACGACTATCCTTTTGCGAGTTAGGAGTGCATATCTACAGGACACTGCTAGGAACTCTCTTGCCCAGTCAACGTAGGATACTGAACATCTCTAATGGTGATGATATGTGTATTTTTACATCTCAAAGATATGCTGAACTCTTTGTAAAACAAATGATGATACTTGGAACATACTTGTTTTGCAACTGTTGGTATGGAGTGTTTATCTCTGTTTGCAAATGATTATGTGATGACATATGGCTTACTTCTTTTACTCTGTTTTGAATAATGATCTTGATTGTTTAACTTATGTTTTATATGCTTTCAATATGCCATATGTTACAACTTTACTTGTTTGTTCTGGAAATGGTTTTTGAAATGATATCATGTATACTGTATATTGGCTGCTGTTGTGCCGGGGGTCTGAGAGCAACGAGTATATTGGCTGCCGTTGTGCCGGGGACCTGAGAACAACGTGATTTTGGCTGTCGTTGTGCCGGAGGCCTGAGAACAATGTGAATATTGGCTTTCGTTGTGCCGGGGACTGTGAGCCTGAGAACAACGTGATTTCGTGCTTTGTTGAGCTGGAGGCTATAAGCCTGAGAACAACGACTATTTTAAAACTCGTGAGAAAACTTGATTTACAAAATGGAAAACATTGAATACTCTACACAATGAACAAAACCCATACCATGTTCATATTGATTTATAAATCTTGACGTAAATTGTTTAATACAATGTTCCTTGTATCAATATTATTACTGTTGGTTGAGGTTGTACTCCTATTGGGCATTTCTTACTCGTATTGTTTTATGCAACAGGTTTTCAGGTTTTTGGTAGAGTTTCGGCGGTTGGGAACCCTACGCAGGTTGCATTGGGTCTTGCAGGGTTCTGAGCAGTTCTCTATCAGTCTGTTAGGTCTGCATAATGAATTTATATTACTCTTGGATTATTATTTTATTATTCTATCCTATATGCCAGGGTCGTTGGCATTAAGTATGGTATTCTCAGTTTACTTTCATTTTTATTACTCGAACTTCGACATGTATGCATTAGAACATATCATTTCATATTGTTATATATTATTTCTTCTATCCTGAGTATGGAAATGCGAATAAGCAAGACAGGTTGTATCCTCTTCTTGACACGTGTCGACCTACCGAGGACGGTCGGTATAATAGTCAGGTTGGGGCATTACAATGACGGTTGGACTAAAACCATAATCAAATGGGTTAAAATGGACGGTTAAAGATGATGGTTTATAAAAAATATCATCTTTGTGCCTAAAAAGATGACGGCTTAAAGAAGGGCCCATAATCCTTTTATTTTTGGCACGAAACTAATAGAGAAGAGATAAGAGAACCCACGATACAGCTCCATCTCCCGCCCTCTCCCTCATCGTGCTCCATCTCTCTCTCCCCCATCGCGCATGCTCCATCTCTCCGACTCTGAGACCTTATTGTTCTACTTCTGTCCCCCTTTCTCCCTCATCATTCTCTCTACGTCTGTCCCTCTTTCTGAGCCTATCTCTCTTTCTGAAAGCTTGGCTCGACCCTTCGACGATCACAACCTGATCGAGGTGAGCTCCATTATCTGGTTCGAGTTTTTCATCACACGGACTATCGATTTCTCTCTCTCATCTCCCCCCTCTCTTTCTTTGTCTCTAAAGATCCATCTTAGAGCATCATCTCTATTTGAAGATTTTTTCATCAGGTAAGTTTTGTGTTTTATTTTAATTTTTTTCTTTCTATTATCTGGTTTGATAATTTGGATGATATATATTACAAATTTTTGTTAGGGCTTTTATTTTATAAGTTATTGGGGGTTGGGTAATTAGGGTTTTTCTATTATATTTTCTTCACGACATGCCACACCCCAGAATCTTCTTCTTTGGTGAGTGTGGCTGTTTGAAGGTTGGTTCCTATACTTGAGCTCTATATTTATATTGCTTTTGTTCAAGATCTATATTACTTGCAAGTTGTGAGAGAAAGCTATTACCTGACCTTGATTTTGGCAACCATTGAAGCATGTGGACTTTACAAGCCTTTTTTTTCTCATGGGAAACTGCACTTTGTTGCTTATACTTTGCATCCCTTAATTATTTTTTCAAAGTATCCCGATGTTTCATTATGTGGGATTAAGCACTCGTTCGTTGATTATTGCCACAAATTTGATTTATAAATAACCATGTGACACCCATGTAACCAGTTTACATGTCATTTTGTTGATGAAAATGTTATTTTCTTAGTTTAAAAAAATTTTGAGAGTGCTTTAGATAAAACAATGACATTTTCATCAATAAAAGAACAAAATCATCTTTATATAACGTTAAATTAGTAACGTGGGTTGCATGTAATTATTTATCATTTAAATTTTCAAAACTGGTTGATGAAGGAGCACTTAATTAGTGACATTATACCATCTTTAATTTCTTGTTCTTGTTCTATCCATTTGTATATAACTCACATTTTTTTCTTTGAAAAGATTACCGATTTATCTAGTTTTTCTACGAAGACATCTTTCTATTAATTTTCTCCAAATTTGCTTATCAGTTCTTCCATCAATTATTGAGGCATTTCCATTCACTTGCTTTCTGAGGGAAAGATTTTTCTGCAGTTACAAGAGCTAGGTATATACCTTGCTTGATGAGACAGTACTAATAGAACTTCAAGATCCCATTCATGTATGAAGTTTTTGTTGGTTTAATATTACTAATACTTTACTATATTAATAATAGTACTTTAATGTCCGTATTGATCTTATTGATTACACAAAGGTTCAAAACATTGAGATCTTGGAATGCATGTCATCTTAGAAAATGGGATATGTTGATTATGAAAAGATAAAAACTTTTAGAAACATTAAAGACTTATTTTGCTATATGCGAATTTGAGATTAAAACTAATGTTAGCAGCAATATTTTTAAAATTGGACTGTTCATTGAACCAAAAAAGTGATTGGGTTTAGTGTTACTGGTGCAATAATTAGGTGGTGAACTAGAAATGAACTGTGACATCATCATAATACTATTTGTTAGCCTTATGGCTTCCACCCATATTTGTTAAATGATTTTGATGATAACAAACATTGTGTTATGATCTCTCATGTGTATATGAATACATTGTTGTATTGCACATGATAATATTGTTGTATGACATATGAATATATTGATATATTGCATATGAATATTTTGATGTTCATTCGTGTTTATTGCCAAACTGTTTTGAATGAATGTTTATCATTTGACAGTGTCATATTTGTTCTTGATTAACATTGTCATATTTATTGAATGTTTGTTTGGCTAACCTTGTTGATTGATTGACAGTATCATATAGTTCTTGTATATCCATTTTGGTATATGAATTTATAAGAACATGATTCAAGTTGTCAATGAAGAAGGCTCAAGCCATCATGAAGATGAAGCTCATGCACTACAATGAACCTTATGTGGATATGAATATATTGTATATTCACTAAGGACCATGAAGAGAGCCATTGCATTGATGCAATCCAAATGAAGCCAAGCTCAAGCCTAGCACAAGCCAAGCACAAGTGTTGAAGATCCTTTATGAAGATCCTTTATGAAGATCTTGCTTTTATTCTTGGGTAAGAGTGCTTAGGATTTATATTGTAAATCTCTCTATAGAATGAGTTAATTGGCTCAATTGACTATGACTTAAAGACCATAGGTTTTAACTTTGGAAAATCACATTTTGGTCAAAAATTGATTTAAACTCATATAGGGCTTTATGGACTCAAAAGACAAAATGTTTTATAAAATGCTGTTTTTTTTTCTCACGAAAACTTCCAACATAAAATGGGCATATCTCCCTCATCCGGACTTCGTTTTCGATGATCTTGGTGTCCATGGAAAGCTTGAGAAGTTTAGTTTTTGAATATGTAACTTTCAAATCAAAAATATTTTAGGGTTAGTCGACTAACCCTTGATGATTAGTCGACTAACGACAGTGCAATAGCCTGTTTTGGGAAAATAAGTTTCTAGGCGACTAACACACCATTCCTAGTTGACTAACCGTGCCTGGAAACTTTTTCAAATGTATTTTAAACCTTCTAGTTGACTAATTAAGTGTGCCTACTCGACTAATCGACTCCCTGCTCAATAACGGCTAGTTTTTAACACTCCAAACGGTTCTATTTGTGCCCTAGTCGACTAACCTCTTTATTGGGGCTATTAATACTCATTCTATGAGTCTTGAATCAACTTAGTTTACATCTTCTTGTGTGATTTAATCACTTTGGTTCATCATTCTCTCAGTAGCCAACTTAGTTTTTAATCTTTGAGAGCTTTTAGTGAGAGCTTTATCATTATTGTACATCTTCTACTCATTAAGGAGTCTTCTTTACTGTACTCAAACCTCATATTGTAATCTTGTGAGTTGTAAGGATTTAGTGTAACCCTTGTAGGTGAGAATCTACCACCTAGAAAGTAGATTGTGGGTGAGTTGTCTTCCATCTTAAAAGAAGGGAAAGTGTAAAGGTTTCTCCACCTTGAAGGAGTGATCCATAGTGGATTGTGGGATCCTCAAGACAGAATTCTTGAAGTGTGGACGTAGACGGAGATCGAACCACGTTAAAATCTTTTGTTTGAATCTCTCTAACTCTTCTCTTGCATTTCAATTTATACTTGCTCTATATTGTTGAGTTGTGATTCTTTCTTGCTATCTCATTTCCAATTAAATTTGTTAACTTGTTTATATTCCGCTAAATTTAATTGGACCTAATTTATAATTTGGTAATTATTGTTAAAGTTTGGAAAACCTCTATTCACCCCCCTCTAGAGGTATATACTTGGGCCAACAATTGGTATCAGAGCGGGTGCTCTATATTTGATTAAATTCTTGAGCTAAAGATCTTTGCAAACTTATTTATTTGTTATTTGAAAAGAATGGATTTTGAAAATTATTGTCTTGGTGTACATGTTGATGAATTTGATGAATCTACCTCTCCTAGATGTATAAATGAATTTGATAATGAATTTGATGATGATTTTGTTGATAAACCATCTTATGAAGATCTTCTAAAGTTATGTGAACATGCTTTGAAGAAATGTGATGATTTGAATAAGATTAACAAAACTTTGAGAAATGACTTGTCATCTATTTCAAAAGGAAAATGGCTCTTCAAGAGATAAATTCAACTTTGGTTAAAAAGGTTGAATCTTTGAGTAACACAACTTCTACATCAATTTCATCGAATGATTTTGAAGATTTGAAAAATGAAAATACTATTTTAGAAATCAAAATTGTGAGTCTTGAACAAAGTTTGAAAACTTGTGAAAATGAAAAGATTTCTTTGATAAAAGAAATAGACTCTTTAAAGAAAGAAAAATGTATTTCAAAAATAGCACATATTTCAAAACCTAAAGAGCAAGCTCATGTGATCAAGGCAAGACCCAAATATATTCCTATTTGCCATAATTGTGGTTGTAAGGAACACATTCGTCCCAAATGCCCAAAGCCTAAGGCCAAGACTTTTGTAGATAAGAGTCGACAATATGGCTTGAAGAACCCACCTAGGAAAATTATGCACGAACCCATTCACACACATCATTCTCTTAGATTTATTCTCACTTGCCATCATTGTGGCAAAAAGGGTCATATTAGACCAAATTGCTATCACCTCTTGAGAGACTATAGAAGGACCCCATATAATTATGGACCTTATGATAGTCATTGGTATAGGAATAGGTCTATGCCTCATAAGGTTGCCTTGAAGCAACCAAAGGTGAAAACTATTTGGGTTAGGAAGGATGACCTATCTCACATAGTGTTTGATTCCCATTAGTCCGAAATGACTATAAACTACCTTGTGTCCGAAAATAACATTAAACTATCTTGCTTTTGTTTGTAATGAATCATGCTTGTTATTACTTAT
>JAESVK010015679.1:0-10449 GCA_017140935.1 Hamamelis virginiana | reverse complement strand
CTAGATAAAAGTAAACTAGCAGGTAGTTTTTGGTGATGTTGAGTGATCATCTTCTTCAGTCCTTCTTCTCCTATTTATAGACAAAGGTTGGAGCTGCTGGCCACGTCCAGATATGGCTGTTGTGCTTCCTCAAAACATGTTGCCACCTCCTTAAAAATAGTAACTGTTGCTGACTTAGTCCAACGGTTAATTTGCTGATTTCTTCCTCTTGATCTCTTACTGATTTGGCGCCGGTTTGATGCTCATTTGATGCTCAACTGATGCTGATTTTAGAATTTGGCCTCCCATGCGTGTCCTTGCTCTGCTACTAGATTGGGCTATTCAAATACTTGGTCTGATGGTAGCCCACTTGCTGTTGGATCTTCATCAGCCTTTTAATTTGGACTGTTGGACTTCAATTCTCTTGATGGACTTTAATTTCTTGTGGCCCTTAAATAAGCCTACTTGAAATTTGTCCAGCCCATATATATTTGGCCCAACATTTGCCCCCCCATTTTTGAATTTAAAAATCAGATAATAAATTTTTAAATTTCAAAAAATGTAGATAAGCCAAATCTCCTATCATCAGGTGATAAGCTCAAAATCTTTCCTTAAATACACACCCTTTCCAAAAACCACAAAGATCCAAACGCAGCCTTTTTCTCTTTCCACCTTTTCATCTCCTCTCCTTCATACCCAACGAAACCCATTTCTCCATTCTTGACCTTCAAAAAACCTCATATTTCTCCACGATAATTCCATCTTTCCTCCTTTTCCCACTAATTTCATCAACAATTTCACCTCTCATCAAAGAATCATGGTTAGAACACGATTTACACCGTTGCGTTTATCACCATCGGAAGCTCCTTCATCGCCGTCGACTATTCTTTCTTCTATTAAGGGTTCATATAATGACAACGAAGTCTTCACACTTCCAAACTCAAATGATCTCACTCTTGGACCCTCCTTTACACAGCCCTTCAACGACACCGAGGTTCGTCAAGTTTTCCCACGTTTTGGTAATGAAAAATTTCTTTTTGAATCACCAATTTCGTGGGAAGGTTGGTTTGAATCAAAATCAATCCGCACTTGGAACAAAGCTCCTCTTCAATGGGTTGAATGGGTTGATAGGGTTCGCTCTTGCCATCACGCACGTTGGGTTGAAACGGGAATCGCGGAATGCATCGAGCTCTCTCGGCATCCACTGCCAATGGACCGTTCAATGATTACCGCGGCTTTATGCTTCTGGAGCCGATCCTCAAATGCCTTCTATTTTGGTTGCGGACCAATGGCTCCAACCATTTTCGACATTACACACCTCACCGGTTTGTTTCCTCAGGGTGAAGAGGTGAGTGCTTCCCTCCAACTTCTCCCCACTGATGTGAAATTTAATGATTCCAATACTAGACTTTCTTTTGGCAAATTTATCCAAGCCGAAAAGAAACGTAGTTCTTTGGTTTCGGATCAAGAACATTGTGCATTCCTCCTTCAATTTCTAGATAGGTTTCTCTTTTGTGTTTCTGCTAATAGTATGACCAAAGAGTTTAAAAATTTAGCCATTGCACTTGCATCGGGCCGAAAATTGGCCCTAGCTCCTTTTGTTCTTAGCCATTTGTATAGATCTCTTTTTGATGTTGTAGAAGCTGGCCTTACCCCCTCTGGTGGCCCCCTGTGGATCTTACAATTTTGACTTTTTGAGTATTTCAAAGATTTTGGCCCTTCTCCAAATCCTGTACCTAAAATAGAACAAACCAGTTTCAGCCGTAGATGGATTTCGGCTGGAACTTCAGGCAAATCTTTTTCTGAATGCATGGCTTTCTTCTGCCAACTTGACTTTTCAAGGGATAATTCTCTTCTGTTTCCCTTTACTGAATCCTCTTTTTACCCACTTTGGCTCCGACCATATGGCCTTCTACTTCCCAGTAATAAGTCGGTCTTAACCAAACTTTGGGCAAGCTACTTGATCACCCGAGAACTGCATTATGGTGGGGCAATTGAATCTGGAAATTTAAATCAAAAATGCAGTTCTGAATTGTACTCACCTGCACTTTTCGCCCGTCAGTTTGGTTTTGTACAAAGTGTGCCCGTGCCTCCATATCTCTTTATTTTAACAAAGAACCCCATGATTAGAAACACCTTTTCAACCAAGAGAGATCTCATTTCAATCTCTAGTGTTCTCCCCACCAAAAGCCTCATGTTTTCTACTTCAAAGTCCCCATGCACTCCAAACACCACAGAGGACTTCAAGGTTTGGTGGCAGGCCTTCTTTTGCACCATTCTTTCTGCAATTTCAGCCAAGACTCTTAAGGCTTTTGCTCCTGCAGAAAGTGTTGAGAAATATGGCACAGGTAATCTTTTTTGAAATTTGATTTCTATTTATTTTGTACATACCTCTTTTGCATATACCTCACTTTTTATTTTCTTTTACCTTTGTAGTTGTCTCAAAGAGCAAATCTACCAAAGCAAAAAGAAAGCTCATTGTGTCCGAAGAGGAAGAATCTGAGGAAGGTGAACCAGCTCGCACCCCCACTTTTTATCCCGCGTCTGCTCAAAGCCTTCAACACTCCTCCGCACAGGCTGATGATGAAACTGGTGATACGGGCGATTCTTACATCGCACCCATGCCACTTTCTTTTGTTGCTCCTGTTCACACAACTCCATCCCCTGCTCAAGCCATTCCAGCCCCTGCTCAAGCAATTTCAGCCTCTGTTTTTACAGCACCAACCCCTGTTTCAGTTCCAGCCACTGTTTACACAGCACCAGTTCCTGTTTACATAGCACCAGTACCAGCCCCTGTTCCAGTTGTTGAAACTCCAGCCACTCCTGCTTCTAAGAAACAAAAGACTGCCGATTCTCCAGCCATCAGTGCAATGTCAAACCCGGCGGCATACTTTGAGAGTTTGCGCCGTGTTCTCAGTCAACCTACCCCATCTCCTTCACTTCCTTCATTATCGAACCCAGCAACTTCTTCTCAGATTGAAGATGCCAAGAAGATCTTGATTTCTTTGCTGAAATTTCCTTTTAAGGAAATGAGTCATCCGGGACGGATAATGTCTTTAAAGGACTCCATTCATGTGCTACTTTCTGCGGATGACATACCTGTGGCTCTTAGAGGACAGCTTCAACAGCTTCTCAATATTGATGCACTGAAACGGGATTTTGAGATTGCCCAAAGAAAAATAGCCGATGTTGATTCTTTCCTCAATGATTTCACTGGTATGGTACTTACTATGAGGAATCACACTTCTCATTTTGATTCTTTGGTTGCCTCCTCTGTCTCCGTGCAAACTGATGTTGAAAAATTGAACTCTGAGGTGGTTGAAATTGACAAATTGATTGCTGATCTCCAAACCCGCAGAGAAAAGGTTGTTGATAAAATTTCTGATTTTGAGAAACAACTTGATAATATTGAATCAGCAAAGGCGGAGCTAGCTGGGGAATCTGCACCTATGTTAGAGGTTTATCAATCAACACTTCCAAGCGTGGAGGGGTGGCACCAGTCGAAATCTGCAGCTCTAACAAACATCACAGAGATTGAGCAACAATGGGCTGATATAGTGAAAGCCTTTCCTGGCTTTTGAGCTTTGTATTAAGACAATCATCACTTTTTGCTACTTTTATTTTATTTGTCTAGAACATTATTTTGACTAAATCTAATGTTAATTCCTACTCCTATTCCTACTTTATTTCTTTACTACTATGTTTGTGATTTATGCATTTCCCACATGGTAGGAAAATAACGCTTAAGGAATTGTCCATTAATGGCCCTTGGATGTTTTTGGCCATCTAAATTAGACAAAATATAAGCGCCTCCAGAATATACTTCCAAAATTTTAAATGGTCCCTCCCATGTAGGGGACCATTTGCCAAACATAGGATCTTTAATCCCAATTGGCAAAACAGTTTTCCAAACCAAATCTCCTTCTTTGAATACTTTACCTTTCACCTTTTTGTTGTAGGCTCTTTCAACCTTGGCCTTTTGTATTGTTAAAGTATTCAATGCTCTCATCCTTCTTTCATCCATAGATTCCAATTCAATTAACATAGCTTCCGAGAATTCAGCCGGTGTTAATTTATTTTGGAATGCCACTCTCAATGACGGCACCGTTATTTCCAAAGGAAGCACGGCGTCGTGGCCAAAAGTAAGTGTATATGGACTAGTGCCTATACTTGTTTTGAAAGACGTCCTAATGGCCCATAAAGCTTCAGATAACAAAATGTGCCATATCCTGGGATTATCTTCAATCATTTTTTCCACCACACTTTTAATAACTTTATTTGATGCCTCAGCCTGCCCATTTGCTTGAGCATAATATGGCGTGGAATTCAATATTTTAATACCATACTCCTTCGCAAATGACACAATTTTATCCCCTGTAAAGACAGTACCAGAATCGGCTGTGATAGATTCAGGCAACCCGAAACGGTGAACGATATTTTCTTTAATAAATTGGATCACATCGTCCTGATCAACCTTCTTCATTGGCTTCGCTTCCACCCATTTAGTAAAATAATCTGTAGCTACAATGATGAAACTCTGCATTTTAGACGATGGGGGATAAATTTTACCAATTAAATCCATGGCCCATCCGCGAAAAGGCCATGGTTTAATAATTGGTTGCATTTCCATTGCAGGCACCTTTTGCACAGGGCCATGTTTCTGACATGCGACACACCCTTTAGCATAATTTATGCAATCCGACATAATCGATGGCCAATAATGCCCGTGTCTACGTATTAGCCATCTCATTTTAATACCGGCTTGGTGAGCGCCACAAATGCCCTCATGCACTTCAGCCATAACCTTCATTGCCTCATTTTTATCTAAACACCTTAATAAAAAACCATCAACCGATTTTCGATACAACACATCTTCATAAATAATATAATTAATAGCCATGTGTTTCAATCTTTTATCAGCTGCGCCATATGGATTTTTTAGGTATTGGATAATCGGCGTTCTCCAGTCATCATTAATTTCCACTTCTTGGTCACAAATCAATACATTATCTCTTTGGCGTACGGATGGCAGAAATTTCTTTTGAACTAAAATTGTCCGGTCCATCACATCCGTTGACAATCTTAACCCAGAAGCTAACTGTGCTAATTCGTTGGCTTCTTGGTTAAATTCTCTTGGGATATAATGAACCGATACATCAGAAAATTCTTCCATTAGTTGTGTTGCCAAAGCGAAATAAGGAGCTAATGTCCAGCTAGTGCATCTATATTCTCCAGCCAATTGTTTAATTACTAGCTGGGAGTCACCGATTATCTCAACCATTTGAATTTTCATTTCCAACAGTAACTCCATTCCAACAATAACCGCTTCATATTCGGCTTGATTGTTGGAACTTTCAAAATCTAATTGAAACGAAAATTCCAAATGATTTCCATTTGGCGCTATTAACACAATTCCAATCCCTGATTTTCTTTCATTTCTGGACCCATCAAAAATCAATTTCCAAGGCTTAATGTTTATTAACCCGATTTCCGCCACATCCTCCATCAGACTTTCATCAAGACATGGATGATCGGCGAGAAAATCGGCTAACACTTGCCCTCTCATGGCCCTTTGAGGAATATACAAGAAACAAAATTCAGACAAAGTAAATATCCATTTTCCAATCTTTCCTCGAATTAAAGGCCGAGATAACATGTACTTAATTAAATCAGTACGAGAAATAACATAAACCACTGAACCTAACAAGTACCACCTTAACCTAGTAGCAACGAAATACAAAATTAAACACAACTTCTCTATTGAAGTATATCTAATCTCTACAGCTGATAAAATCCTACTTAAGTAATACACAGATTGCTCCTTTTTCTGATCATTCTCTTGAGATAATAATGCTCCAATTGAATCCTCGGCGGCTGAGATGTACAACCGTAGAGGTCTTCCTTTCACTGGTGCTATCAACACTGGTGGCTTCGTCAATAAACTTTTCAGCGTATCGAAAGCCAACTGGTGTTCCTCTTTCCAAACAAACTGCTCCTGACCTTTCAATTTTAATAAAGGAGAGAAAACTTTTAATTTTCCAGCCGAATTTGAAATAAAACGGCGTAAGAAATTAATTTGGCCAATGAATCGTTGTAACTCTTTCTTATTGCTGGGAGGTTTTGCTCCTTGAATTGCTCTAATTTTATTTTTATCAACCTCAATTCCCCTTTTATGTACCAAAAATCCTAAGAAATTCCCAGCTGAAACTCCGAATGCACATTTAAGCGGATTCATTTTTAACTTGTGTTTTCTCATTCGCTCAAATGACATCCTAAGTTCTTCAACATGAGTTTCTTTCTTTTTAGATTTAACAACTATATCGTCAATATAAATTTCCATGAATTTGCCGATCATATCATCAAAAATTTTATTCATGGTTGACTGATAAGTTGCCCCGGCATTTCGTAGTCCAAATGGCATTACTACCCAAGCAAATATTCCTAAAGCGCCTGGACAACGAAATGCCGTTTTTGGTACATCCTCTTCAGCAATATAGATTTGATTATACCCTGAATGACCATCCATGAATGAGAGTATTTCATTGTTAGATGAACCATCCACCAACAAATCTGCCATTGGCATTGGATATTCGTCTTTCGGGGTAGCCAAATTTAAATTTCGAAAATCGATACAAACTCGAAGTTTTCCATTCTTTTTTAAAACAGGGACTACATTGGATAACCATTCCGTGTACCTTATTGGACGAATAAAACCAGCCTCCAGTAGTCGATCAATCTCCTCTTTGATTTTCAGAATTACTTCGTTGGACATCCTCCTTGGGGGCTGTTTGTACGGCTTGAATCCCTCTCTGATGGGTAGCTTGTGTTCCACGAGGCTCCGATCAAGTCCCGGCATATCCTGATAACTCCATGCAAAACAATCAGAATACTCCTGCAAAACAGTAATAATGTCAGCTTTTAAATTTTCATCCAATGCCTGACTAATAAAAGTCGGCTTTGGATTTTCAGGAGTCCCGAGATTTACTTCTTGCAGCAAGTCCTGAACTTCAGCCTGCACATCCTCTAATTTCTCAGGAGCACACTTCAAATCTTCCATGGTAATCCCTTCAGCTGTTACTTCTTCCCCTTCCCAAACAAATTCTGATTCATTCAAGGTAATTTTTTCTTCAGCATACTTTCGGATCTTCTCTAAAATAATCCGGACTGCTGAATCATTTTCACTTTCAAAAGATGTACTATTCATTAATAACTATCATTGAAAAAGCAAGAGATATTCGGCCTCTCTGGAATTAAATCCATAGTCCGGATATCTTGAGAACAAATTTTCCTTGGTGGAAGACCAATCGCTGCTGTGATTCCAGTAGGCTTCCCACATTTATCAAAACCAGTGAACTTTACCGTGCCTACACCCTCATTGTAAAGACAAGCATCAATTGCATTGGACCCTACTACAAAGGGTTTCCTGTCTGCTGTCACCACCTCAATTTTATCCTCATGCCATAGGACCAAAAACTGATGCAACGATGAAGGGACGCACATACTCGAGTGAATCCAGTCACGACCCAACAGTGCATTGTAACTGGACGTTGAATCAATTACAAAAAATGCTGCGGTCATTTTCTTCGAACCCACAATTAATTCCAACGGGACCACTCCTCTAGTTGCAGTCACGCCCCCAGAAAAATTAGTCACAGTCACCTCTGTTGGCACTAAATCGGATTCATCTTTTCCCACCTTCTTCATCATTGCTATTGGCAACACATTTACGGCGGCCCCATTATCCACCAAAATCCTGTTAACAGGGCATCCGTTTAAATAAGCTTGAATGTACAAAGGTTTGAGGTGTTGAGCCATCCTCTGAGTTGGTTTTTCAAAGGTAGCTCTCTCACCATCAGTACTCAGAACAGGAGCACATGCCTCTGTTTGTTCAACTAAAGCCTCCTCCATATGACTTTCACCATGTTGAGATTCAATTACTTGGCTCTCTTCCCTTACCTGAAAAATCAATGGCAAGACAAATGCCACGTTACAAGACATTGTCTTTGGAATAGTGCCGAATTGAATATCAAATTCTTCCAGGTCATCACGGTCTCTTTCAGAACAAGAACCCTCTCCTTCCTCGGCATCAAGGCTTCTTTGTAATTCCCCCAAAATATTTTCTACCTGTTGGGTGCCCAGAGCTCCTTCTTCAACCGGGATTTCCATGTCTTTCTCAATTTTACTTAGAATCTCGGCTACAGGAGCTGTTTCGGCCGAAATTTTTGTTTCCGCCACGGCCGAAACAACTGCTGACCTTTTCTTTTGCAACAACTTTCTCCACTGCAGTCGCCTTTTCTGGGTTTTGGTCAATTTTCGTGGGAATTTTGGATGCTTAACTCTCACCCATCGTTTATGCTCAACTCGAGGAGGACGCACCATCCTTGGCCTATTTACCCAAGGCGGTAAAGGGACCACAGGTTGGCGCGCTGGAGGCCTAACACGCTGATTTTCCATCCTTGGAATATTGTGCTGAATCGGTGTTGGCATTCTCCGCTGGCTTTGCACCCCTGGAAAATTCATTCTCGGCTTCCATTCAAATCTAGGCCGATGCATTTCTGTTTCATACCTTTGACAAAGTGCTTGTGAATGATTCCTTGGTCTGAACGGAAAATTAACCCGTCCATTATTCTGAAAGAACCTTCCTCCCCCATTATTATAACCATTCATATGGTTGTTGCTACGCATTGACCCTCTTTGGTTGAACGGTGACATGGGTGTGAGCATTCGGCGAAAATCAACTGATGCTACGCCGAGCCCAAAAGTTGGTGGGAAAGTCTCCACCTCCACTTCCATCTGTTGCTTCTCTTTGTCAGGGAATTTTAACAACCCCTTATCAATATGATCCTGTATCACATTTCGAAAAACAATACAATCGTTAGTATTATGTCTTTTCGAATTATGCCACTTACAGTATTCTATCTTTTTCAATTCTTCAGGCGGTGGGATTTTATGCCCATCAGATAATTTTATCACTTTAGCATTCAAAAGATGGTCAAAAATCTCACCTGCCTTAGATATATCAAAAGAGTACTGTTTAGATGTCTCATACACATTTTTCCCAGAAGATTGAACAATTGGGACATCTTTATCCTTTTTAAATAAGGCCTGGCATACAATGGGTTTTTTAGTAATGATTTCAGCCATAGCAATATCGTAATTTGGATCATGATAGTAAGTACCCAAAGATGAACTTTTCATTTGGGATTCCTCCTTCAACAACCATTCATATCTAGCTACCCTAGCTGACAACTCATATAAATCCTCAAATTCCATTCCATCGAACTTTTTGCGTAGCTCAATATTTAACCCATTTTGTGCCAATTTAACAAATTCTTTTTCAGGCAAATAAACCATGCATTTACTTCTAGCAATTTTGAAACGAGATAAATATTTTTCAGCCGACTCTCCAGGTAATTGTCTATATCTAGACAAGTCAGCCATAGTAACCTCATGCTCATTTCTAAAAAACTGAGTATGGAATTTTTCTTCCATATCTCGCCAAGTACAAACAGAATTGGACGGCAAGTTAATATACCAAGTAAATGCGTGCCCTGTCAAAGAACTTGCAAATAACCTTAATTTGTAAAAATCATTAACAGAAAACTCCCCACATTGCATAGTAAACCTTCCGATGTGCTCGACCGTAGATTGATTCCCATCACCAGAGAACAAAGAAAATTCAGGAATTTTAAAACCTCGTGGGAATTCATAATTACGGTCTATCCACTCCGGATAAGGTTTCCTATATGTAGGTCTGTTCATTCTCCTTGTTGGATTTTGTCCAACCACCTCTTGAATCATATTAAAAACATCATTGCGGTCTAACACTGGTGGTTGGCCTAAAGCACCTTGATATCTATTATGTGTAATGTTCTCACCTATTTGAGGCATAGGAGGTTGCCCCCCGAGCCTTAATGGCGGGACCATTGACACTTGATCTGGATAATGATTTGCCGGCCCTATTACAGGCGGCATGTTATGATAATTAGGTGCATTTGTCTGACCTCCAAATATTTCGAAAGGTTGTTGCCCCCCGAGTGTATCATCAAAAGCATTTCTGCCGCCTTGCCTATTAAACGTTGGGTCCGGCCTTGGTTGCCCAACGCCGTTCCTAAACTGTTGAGTAGGCAACGCGGTTGAAATGATTGGAGGTCTATTCTCAATTAAAGTAGCAGGTGGTGGGCAACGAAGTGGCGTCGACGTCCTAAGGTGCTCAGCGCTCCCCGAGGACTGTCCTGCCATTTCGGCCGTAGGAAAATCTAATTTACCACCAACACTTTCTTGAGAACGTTCTGGGTTGAACGATCCTCTTTCTATGCTTCGGCTCATATCAAAAATAGTCTTATTGACTGATCCGAATGCACTTGAGAATTCTTGATTAAGTACCTGCAAATTACTTGACAATTTTTCATTCCCCAATTGCAAATCACTTGACATTTTTGCGATACTCAATTGAAGATCAACAGACAA
>JAESVK010015670.1:0-11259 GCA_017140935.1 Hamamelis virginiana | reverse complement strand
CAAACCATACGTGTGCAGTTGCCACTTGGAGATTTCCTAAGCGAACATCTTTTTTGGCACGCCCGGTGGGACAGAAAAGGCAAAATATATAATCTTCTCACTATGATGACAAGAAGATCTAAACAAACGGAATCTTCAAATCAAGGTGAGAACAGGCCAGAAGATGGCCTTGAAACCATTCTTGAAGATCAAAATTTATTACAAAATGAAGAAAACTCGAGGGTTGAGGCTCATATAGAAAGAGTTAATCTACAAAATACTGATCCAGAAACTCTGTCGCAGTTAGCAGTACAAGTTTCTGAGATATTTCGGCCAATAATGGTTGAAATTACTCAGCAATTACAGCAAACCATTATAAATACTATGAATAAACAATGTACTTCTTTAAATGAAGAGATTTATAATGGTTCACAAAAGAAACAACCTGTTGTCTCGAACCTACCAGGAAATTCATTGTTGGGTATTCCTCATCAAATGAATTTAGAACCCGGGGGGTCGGTAGGAACAAGACCAATTTATGGCCAAAATGAATATATAAGGCCAAATTATGGTCAAAAAGAAAATATAAGGCCAACAAATGGCTTTAGTGATATAAGTAAATCGAAGGCAGTGATGAATGCTCAACAAAATGAGTTTATATTTCCTACATTTGTAGATGTTAATAAACTAAGTAGTAGTTCATCTGAAATGAACAAAATGAATAGTAAATTTCATTATGATGAATTTACTAATCAGCCCATAAAGTTTGGTTATAATGATACTCATAAGAATGTTTCACATCATGAAAATTCAAATCAATTTACAAATCCTTTGTATGATAGTACCATTGAACCCGGGGGCTTGATAGGGAAGAAATATAATGATTATGAAGGAAACAAAGTGAAACAAAGTCAGAACGAAAACTTTAGGGTGATTCAGAATCAAAATGTTGATACAAACATACTTGGAAATCAACCCATTATGGCAACTAGAAATCAACTTCTTGAATTAATTCAAGAAACATATGGACCTCTGAATAGAAATATTCAGGTCCCATTGTATCGAAAGCCATATCCTGATTGGATTGATAGAACATATGAATTCCCAAGAGGGTATAAAGTCCCGGAATTTGCTCTTTTCTCTGGTGAAGGAGAACAATCAACTATAGAGCATATTGGGAGGTTCACTGGGCAATGTGGTGAAGCTGGAAATAATGATTTTTTGAAACTTCGTTTGTTTTCAAATTCATTAACAGGGAATGCATTTACTTGGTATGTAAATCTCCCACCAGGATCTATTCAAAATTGGGTACAATTAGAAGAAATGTTTCATACTCAGTTCTTTAGAACTGATCCTGAAGTTTCTATGGCTGATTTAGCTAGACTTAGACAAAAACCTGATGAAAAAGCCTCACAATTTATTCATAGGTTTAAAAAGGCAAAGAATAGATGCAGAATTAGTTTGCCTGAAAATGAATTTGTGAAGTTAGCTCAGAATGGTTTAGAGTTTGAGTTAAGGAAAAAATTCGATGGAATAGAATTCAGGGATCTTATGGAATTAACCACCAAAGTGTCAAGGTATGAAACTTTGTTAAAAGAAGAATATCAAAGACAAAATTCATCTTTTAAGAGTTATTACTACGACCCAAATTATGAAGTAGATGCCGCTGAAATAATCGGCAAATCACCATTCACTTGTGATGCATTAATAAAAATAGATAGTAAAACAAGTTATCAAGCAAAGAAGAATGCTTCGAATGAAGGTTCGAGGCAATATTCTTTTGATATATCAAAAGTAGATTCTATTTTTGATCATATGTTGAATGGTCAATTCATAAAGTTGCCCAAAGGACATAAAATTCCAAGTTTTGAAGAGGTAGGAAATAAAGAATATTGCAAATGGCATAATTCTTGGAGACATTCAACAAGTAATTGTATTGTATTTAGAAATGTAATACAAGAACAAATTCAAAAAGGGAATTTAAAGTTCCCTGACAAAGGTGATGAATCTATGGATATTGATAATAACCCATTCCCTTCAATTCAAGAAGTTGAAGTCGAATTCCATGATGTTCATTTCCCAATTAAAAGACATACAGATCAAAGAGAGAAAAGTCATCAAAATGTCCATAATTGGAAAACATTATTGTTTGGAATTGACAAAATTACTTTTATTCGATTCATGTTACAGGAAAGTCGAATTGAAGAAGATATTGAGTCTATTCATTCAGAAGAAAATGAAAGTGAATTTACTCTGGAAGATTCACAGACTGGAATGAAAGAATTACTTGTTGAGATGCACAATGCTGAATTTCCTACTTGGAAGAATAAGAAGAGAATGATTCATAATCCAGAATCTAAGAATTTGATAATCAGATCCAAAGCAGAAACAGAAACGGAATTACCAATGTTTGAAGATCCTTTAATGTCAACTGCTTCGAAGCCAAATCAAGAGATCCTCAAACAATTATGTTCTAAATGTGGTGAGGAGTATGTTAAAGCGGCTGAAAAAGATAATTCATATACTGGGAAGGTAGATCATTTCGTGAAGCCATGGGAGAAAGGTAAAGGAAAAGTAAGTTATCCTAAACCTCCATATGTTAATCATCCACATCATAAATTCTCTTATGGACCTTTTTATCCACCCAAGAATTATCAAAAGAATTTTCAGTACTTTAGGCCTGGTTATGTTAACAAACCAAATTTTAATCAACAAAATTTTAGTTCGAAAAACAATAATCAGTTTCATAAACCAAAAGTGCCAAATCCTAACCAGCCTAATTTTAAAGGATGTACTCTAGACCATAGAAAGAATGCAGGTGTTTTTACAGGAGAAAGGCTAACTTCGAATCAACAAGGAAAGTCAAAGCTAGTTATTCCACCAAAGGTGCCTATCGACAATTGGTATGTTCTAAGACATCCAAAAAACCAAGAGTTGGAATACAAGCCATTTATGTCCAAGACTCAGAAAAGAAGATTGCAACGAAGGTATGCCAAAATGCAAGAGAATATTAATATAAATATTCAGAAAAATGTAGATTCTTCAAAGCCTAATCCAAGGTTCGAAAGGAAGACTATGAAAGATGAAAATGAGAAGCATATGACATTGATCGATGAGAACAAATTATCCTCGATCATTGAGCAATGCAGAGAAGCAATGGAAATTGATGAAGAAAATCCAAACAATGTTCAAACGGATACTTCAAAGGAAATCAATTTTCCTGAAGATCAAGAATTTGATCTGATGATAGAGGAAGCAAATGTTAATATGGCCTTTACTTTACCAACATCTTTCGAAGCAAAACCAGGGCAAAGCAATTCTATTGATGGAGATGTTGAAGACACTCAAGGTTTCTGTCCTGAGATCGTGGAATCTGAAGTTGAGCTTCAAGCCAATGGTAAAGTTTACAAATTTGTAAAACCAACTTCTCAGATGACTAAACATCTAA
Organism: Hamamelis virginiana; assembly: GCA_017140935.1. Lineage (NCBI taxonomy): Eukaryota > Viridiplantae > Streptophyta > Magnoliopsida > Saxifragales > Hamamelidaceae > Hamamelis > Hamamelis virginiana. The sequence goes on along the minus strand of JAESVK010015670.1, from coordinate 7,832 downwards.
AACCCCTATATGTAAAGGCATATATTAATAGTTGTCCACTAAACAGAATTTTAGTAGATAATGGAGCAGCCGTTAATATAATGCCTATTACTACTTTGAAAAAACTTAATTTAGAAGAAAATAAGTTGCTCCCAACAGAAGTTGTAATTTCTGGATTTGCGGGAAGTAAAAAGAAAGCAAAGGGGATATTGCCTGTTGAATTAACTGTTGGTTCGAAGGCTACAATGACTGCATTTTTTGTTGTTGAAGGAAATTCGAATTATAATGCATTATTAGGTAGAGATTGGATACATGCTAATAAATGTATTCCATCTTCAATGCATCAGCAACTGATTCTTTTAAATGAAAATGCAGAATTTGAGATGGTGGAAGCTGATCGAAAACCATTCAATGTAGCTTCAAATGTAATGGAAGCCAGGCTTTATGAAGAGCCCATTGGTCCGGTTGATCTAAGTAAAATTCTTTCAGTTAATGAAGACAAAATTTGGGAAGATGCACTTTGTCAATTCGTAGGACCAGCAAGTGGTCCGGAAAATATGAATGATGAATCGAATGTCTAATTTCTCTAAGAAATTAGAAACTGAGGCTGTTCATGCGGCCTTAGAAAAAGTGGCTGTACAAGCCATTCATTCGAAGCTTTTGGATGAAGAATTTATTCATGCAGGATGGAATGAAGGTATTCTGGAAGATGAACATGAGTAGTCAAAGGTTGTATTTGATAATGATGTTTCTCTAGTTTCTGAACAATCTTTAAATTTAAAGTTGCAAAATATTGATACTTTAGTAGAAGTTAATTTAGGTAGTGTTTCTAGTTCAAAGACTGTTTTTATTAGTAATTTTTTAGATGATTCAGCTAAAGAGAAGCTTATATCTGTGTTGAGAGAATACAAAGATTGCTTTGCATGGGACTACCATGAAATGCCTGGTTTAGACAGATCTTTGGTTGAGCACAAGTTGCCAATAAAAGAAGGCTTCAAACCATTCAAGCAGGAATCTCGCAGACTTGCCCCGAAGGTCATTCCAAAGATTAAAGAAGAAATTGAAAGATTGTTGAAAGCAGGTTTTATCCGAACAGCCAGGTATGTTGAGTGGGTTTCTAATATAGTTCCTGTGATTAAGAAAAATGGTAAATTAAGAGTTTGTATTGACTTTAGAAATCTTAATTTGGCCACTCCAAAGGATGAATATCCGATGCCTATTGTGGATTTATTGATAGATGAAGTAGCTGGACATCAAATAATGTCATTTATGGATGGACATTCAGGATATAATCAAATATATATTGCTGAAGAAGATGTCCATAAAACTGCATTCCGATGTCTTGGTAGTATTGGTACTTTTGAATGGATCGTAATGCCTTTTGGTTTGAAGAATGCAGGAGCTACTTATCAAAGAGCTATGAATGCTATTTTTCATGATATGATAGGTGATTTTCTAGAATGCTATATTGATGATATAGCCATTAAATCAAACAATATAGAAAATCATCTAGAATATCTGGAAAAGGTATTTAAAAGAATGAGACTTTACAAGTTGAAGATGAATCCACAAAAATGTGCTTTTGGTGTTAGTGCTGGGAATTTCTTAGGCTATTTAGTGCACAAAAAAGGCATTGAAGTAGACTCAAATAAAGCAAGAGCGATTATTAATGCAAAGCCTCCCTCTAATAAAAAAGAGTTGCAAAGGTTTTTAGGACAATTAAATTTCCTTCGAAGGTTCATTTCAAATGCTACAGGAAAAACCAGAGTGTTCTCTTCACCATTGAAGCTGCGAAATGAAGATGAATACAATTGGAATGAAGAACATCAGAAGGCATTCGAGGCAATCAAGACTTATCTGATTAATCCACCTATCTTGATGCCACCAAGGTTGGATAAACCTTTGAAGTTATATATTTCAGCAGCTGAAGAATCTATTGGCTGTCTTTTGGCTCAAGATAATAATGAATTCAGAGAACAAGCCATCTATTACTTGAGTAGGGCATTGAATTGTATTGAATGTAGATATTCTTCAATTGAAAAGTTATGCCTTACATTGTATTTTGCTGCAATGAAACTCAGATATTATTTGCTTCCAAGGAATGTAATTGTCTTATCAAAGTTCAATTTGATAAAATATATTTTATCTAGACCTTTGCTTAATAACAGAATCGGGAAATGGATTCTAGCATTAACAGAATTTACTTTTGTTTATATGCCCCAAAAGGCTGTGAAAGGTCAAGCCTTAGCAGATTTTTTGGCTGATCATCCATGCCTTGATATAAAACAAGAAGAGTTTGATTCTTTTAGTATTGGTTTTGCCCCATGGAGAATGTGGTTTGATGGTTCGAAGACAAACCAATATTCTGGGATTGGAGTTGTTATTGAATCTCCTAAGGGAATTAAGACTAAGTTTAGTCTTAGACTTGAATACAATGGAACCAATAATCAAGCTGAATATGAAGCTTTAGTGTTTGGTTTAGAAATACTAAAAGAATGGAAAGCTGAAATGATTGAAGTTATGGGAGATTCTCAATTAATTGTAAACCAAGTGAAAGGAGAATATAAATGCTTAAGCCCCATTTTGATTCCTTATTACTTGAGTGCTGTACATTTGTTATGTAACTTTGATGATGCAGTCATTGATTACATACCAAGATTCATGAATGAAGAGGCTAACAGTTTAGCCCAAATTGCTTCGGGTTTTAAAGAAAATCCTTGGGAAGAAGAAATTTGTTTCGAAAATAAAAAGAAAATATTACCTTCTTTGTTGGATAGAGGTTTACCTTTGGAGGTAAATGAAGTTCAAATTGTTAAGAAAGATTGGAGAACTCCAATAATAAATTTTCTTTCTAACCCAAATGCTGAATCAACAAGGGCAACAAGGCTTAAAGCCATTAAGTATATTTTGTATGATGATATATTATATAAAAAAGGAGCTGATGGTTTGTTACTTAGATGCCCAAGTTTAACAGAATCCATGAAAATAATGGGTGAAGTCCATGAAGGAATTTGTGGTGCACACCAACCTGGTATTAAAATGAGATGGTTGATTCGAAGACATGGGTTTTATTGGCCTACAATTCTCAAGGATTGCATTGAATATGCTAAAGGTTGTCAGGCTTGCCAAAAACATGGAAATTTACATCATAGGCCGGCAATTGAATTAAATTCCATTATCAAACCATGGCCATTTAGAGGTTGGGCAATGGATTTGATAGGAAAAATATTTCACTCCTTCATCCAAACAACATTCTTTTATTATTGTTGCAACTGATTATTTTACAAAATGGATTGAAGCAAAACCTATGGTTTCAATAAATCAGTGTGATATTATAAATTTCATAAAAGAAATAATGAGTAGATTTGGAATTCCTCAAACCATAACTGCAGATCAAGGCAGTGTATTTGTGGGAAGTGAAGTCAAAAATTTTGTTGATCAATATGGAATTACCTTGATTCATTCAACTCCTTATTATGCCCAGGCCAATGGTCAAGCTGAATCTTCAAATAAAACTATCAAACAAACTATGCAGAAGATGATTGAAGATAATCCAAGGGAATGGCATGAATTGTTGATAGAAGTTTTGTGGGCTTATAGAACTTCGAAACGTTCTAGTACTGGAACAACCCCATATGCATTGACATATGGACATGATGCAGTACTCCCAATGGAAATAAATGTAAATTCATTAAGAGTAGCCAAACAGCATCAAATGTCTTTTGAAGATTATCAACAATCCATGTATATGGAGCTTGATAACATTGATGAAGAAAGAGTAGATGCACTTAATCAAATTCAAATTCAAAAGAAAAAGGCTACAAGGGCTTATAACAAAAGGGTTAAAATCAAAACCTTTGCAGAAGGTGATTTGGTATGGAGAACTATTTTACCAATTGGTTTGAAAGATCAAAAGTTTGGAAAATGGTCACCAAATTGGGAAGAACCATTTCAAATTCATCGAGTTTTAAAAGGAGGTGCATACCATTTAAGAGGAATGAATGGGTATGTACACAATAAGAAAATTAATGGAAGATTCTTAAAGGAATACTTTCCAACAATATGGGAGAATAGAAACATGTAAGATACACAAAAGAAAATATATTCATAAAGGATCGAAGCAAATGTTTACATAAGAGTAATTGTGAAATTGTTTCAAATACATCCTTTTTTCTAAAAAAATTGCAAAGATTTCTTGAAACTCTCCCAATCAGCACTATTGCTATCCAGATATTGCATGAGTCCTTTCTTCTTTCTGGCAATTTGTGGATTGTTGTCAAGATGAAACTTCAATTTTTCTTTCGTTGGAAGAGCTTCAGTCTTTAAAGCCAAAAGTTTCTCTTGGTTTGAAGTCTTCTCAGTCTGAAGGTCTTGCAGTTCCATTTGAAGAGCTTCAATCTTCGAATCAATCTGATGAATAGTCTGATCTATTTCTTTCTGAGAATCCAGATTGGTCTTCAAGGTATTAGAGAAAAGGTGCATTTCTTCAAGAGTCACATTGCACTGAGCCAGGTCATTCCTTATCTCTTCATGATTCTTTATAAGGGTAATCATATGAGTGATCAAATATTTCAGATTAGTGGGAGACCCTGGAGATGCATTCTGTAAATCTTGAAGAAGGTCATTGCACTGTGCTAACACTTCATCTCGAAGCTCAGTCTGATTCAGATCATTTAGAGAAATATCAGCACATTTTTGAAACAGGGATTTGGTTTTAGCTGAATAGGAATGAGTAGTTAGAATTTCTACTGGTTCATCCTCAGGAGTTTGAACAGCAGAAGCAGCTAATTTGACCAATTCCAATGTATCATCAGTATCAAAAAAGTATGGATCAGAAGAAGGTATATCCACTTCACTGCTAGGAACAGATGCAAGTACTTTTTCTTCTTGATTTTTTGTCTGTAGAAAAGAAATTGAAGGTTATTTAAGGAATTTACCAAAAGTTGATATATAAAAATATATTTATATTTACCTCAGTTGAAGCTTCACAAGTTAATAACTTGATAGGAGGACTCATTTGAGTATCTTGAGAAGTTGAAGAAGAGGGGATTTTTTCCAAACCTCTGAATTTAATAGGTGTTGATGACTGCATCAATAAATTAGAGGTAAATATTTGATTTTTTATGTTATTGGTAATCAAATACACATGAAGAATGAAAACTCACGAAAATAGCAGTAGCTTGAAGAGCTTCATAATATTCTGGAGGCAGTGCCTCGAAATGTAAAGCCATTTTCTGAAGCAGCTCGTGTATCTGAAATAAGAAAATGTAAGTAAATTGAATAAAACAAATACAATAAAATTTTTTGTTCAATAAGACTTGTATTTCTTACCTCTGGGGATACCGAAGGAGTAGCATGAGTTGAAAAAGGAATCTCTGAAGATGCAGGAATCTAAAAAGAAAAAAAGACAATTAGAATGAAATGTCTTAGACAAATATTGGCAAAATTTTAAAGTAAATATGAGAATTTACTTGAAAATTGGCAATATAGCCAGAAGTATCCATCATTGCCAAAGGAGTTGGAGTCAAAATTTCATGATCTTTCTCTTCTTCAACCCGTTTTTGTCTTTTCTGTTTCTTTTCCTTTTTCTTCTCTGCTTTGGCTTCATAGAAGGCTACTTTAGCCTCTAACTCTGCCATTCTTTCTTTTTCTTTCCTTATTTCTTTTTCTTTCTTCTTCTCTTCTTTTCTTTTTCTTTTTCTCTCTTGTTGAGCCAAATCTTCTTCAGAATCAATAACAGGATTTGGAACTTCTTGAGAAACAACAGTGTGCTTCAGAGGTTGAGAAGGACTGTGAAGGGCTTTGGTCCTTTGCTCAGGAAAGAGGTCAGGATACAACTTCTTTTTTCCTTTCTCCACTGTGGCAACAGAAGAAGCTTGAGATGCAGACACAGTTGGAAGATCTTGGATCGAAGTTTTTCTTCTCTGTATTAACTGTGGAGCCTCTTCTGTTTCTTTCTCACTCTCTTCATCACTGATTACTATCTCAGTTGAATCACTGATGATAGTTTTTTGTCTGGATTGACTTAGAAGTCTCTGACCTGCATTTACAATATTATTATTAATAAACTTTTTTAGTTTGAATAAAATGTATGCATCAATAGATACTTACTCTTTCTCTTGCTGGGAGAAACTTGCTCAGTATCTTTTATTTTCTTCTCTTTCTTCACTGTCTTTACTCGAACATGAGTTGAAATCAAGGAAGCTGTCTTATCAGAAGTTCCCACATCAACTGAAGTAGTTGAACGAAGCTCGAATGGGAACAAAGCTTGGACTAGTTTAGGGATATCAAAGCCACCATATGCTTGCTGCCAGTTAGTCTCCCACCAAGTCTCAAAACAGTTCTCAGTGATATTTGATTTCCCAAATTGGAAGAATTGAAAACTATTTTTTGACTTGAGGTAAAAAGTTTGAATGCTTTGAATTTGGTCAGTAGATTTAAAGGTTATTCTCTGGGAAGCAACTGGATTGAATGAACTGACATATGGAAGGGGAATGGTTTGAAGAAGACCAAATTGCCTTGCAAAAAGATTAGGCAAGTATGGTTCAATTTGAGATTCAAAAAATTGTGCTCTGCCCCTTGTAGCAAAAGAAGAAACAACAAGGTCTCTACTGATTAGAAAGCTGGCCCAAGAATTTGTCATATATGAGGGGTAAGTCTCTTGGTGTTGAATATTTTTAATCTTTTTTATCCATTGAGGCCCAACTTTTGGATTGAAGAATGGTTGAAAGAAAGAAGCATTCCTTTGAAGATCCAAATTAAGAAAGAAATTTAAATATTGCTCAAAAGAAAAAGAAGGAACACTTTCAGTCATTACCATTCTTTCACCAAAGTTAACAAAAGTTTGTTCTTTCAAATCAATCAAATTGGGCCGAATTTCAGGAAAATATGCATATAACCAAAATTGCAAAATCCAAAAGGGACCCCCCATCTGATAAGACAACTTCTTAGAATGCATTTCTTGGCATCTTTTGTAGAGATTGGCCAAAAGAAAAGGAGCTAAAGCAAGGGTATGCTTCGAAGATAGAGCCTTGGCCAAATAAAGAAATTCCAAAGTAATTCTTTGAGAAGAAGAACAAATCAAGAATCTGTTGATCCAAAAAAGAAGAAAAGAAATATATTCTTGCTTTGAAAATTTCTTCGAATCATTTTTCATTTCAGCCTTGATAAAGGCAGAGTAGCTAAGGTCTTTGCTTTGAGGAAAATTGTAGGTTGAAGTTTGACCTTCAGCCAAAAAGGTTGTAATTTCAGAACCAAAAGGAAATACACTTGTAATTTCACAAATATCCATGACTGTTGGAGACATGGGACCACATGGAAAGTGAAAACAGTTAAAGGTGGGGGACCAAAAACATAAAGCAGCTGCGAGAAGCTTACCATTGCACTGAAAGCCTCTCGTAGATAAAGTGATGGCATCATGGATTCCTATTTCATGCCACTCTTGTTCCTTAAAGCTCTTGGCTCGTTCCACCCAAGCATTCCAACCAGTTTCTATTTTGGGCCAGTGTCTGATGGGTCTTCCATCCCATTCAAGCTTTTTACTTTGCTGAAGCAAAGTTTGTTGTCCTTCGGGGAATGGAAAATGAGGGGTAAAATCTTTATGAATCTCCTTTTTGAAGGATGGCCCTAAAACTGTATAGTTGGCATTGGATGAATGAGGGTTTAAGATGTGAGGATAAACATCTTCTGACCGATATTTTAGGGTTTCGTTGAAAAGTTGTGACAATACAAGGGAAGAAGATGATTCGACAATCGCGGGTGTTGAAGAAGAAGCTGCCATTGAAGGTTGGATGCAAGGTTGACAAAATGGAAACAGTAAAAATTGAAGAACTCGGTTCGCAGTCCTTTAAAGG
>JAESVK010015665.1:0-11954 GCA_017140935.1 Hamamelis virginiana | reverse complement strand
CTTTGCATAGATGATATTTTATAATGATCATGAGCTAGGACGTGATCGATCAAGGCACGCACCGTCATACTGTGATTCATCCGTATTGACACGTACACATTATGAATGATTGTGATGCGCATTGTGCATGTGTAATAGAGCATACTTGAATCAAATAGTAACGATCATTAATATTTTTTTGACATTTATAACGTTATAAGATAGAGTGGATACATTGAAAAACTATCTTACATCTAGAGTGATTGTGCCGCACTTAATATAAGAAGAAATTGGTGTTCATGTTGGATTGTTGTCTGCATGCATGATCCACAATTGATACCGGCCTCTTAAGGACATAAAAGACTAAAAGAGGCTTTAGAGGCATTTGCAACAATCCAACCTCGCCTACGAGCATCTCCAAGACTTTGCTCATTGAAGGACGATCCGCAGGCTTCATCTGTGTGCACCGTAATGCAACTATGATAATTTTCCTTGCAATTTTCTATTCATCTTCATTAGCATCTTCCAACTCAATCTCTTCACCTTGACTAATTCGATCATATATCAATGATGAAAAGTATATTTGACTGGAGCGCTCTACAAGTGCATTTACATTCTTTCTTTTCCCAGCTATCTCCTTCAACAACATACCAAAACTGTAGACATCAACCTTGTATGAGATGCCTCCAATGTTCTTGTAGAACAACTCTGGAGCAATACAACCTGATGTTCCTCGAGCGGTTGTGAGAGAAACAAAACTGTTATCAATTGGATATAATTTTGCAAGGCCAAAATCTGAAATTTTTGGGATAAAATTTTCATTTAGAAGAATATTGTGTGGCTTAATGTCAAAGTGTAGAATTTGCATTGCACAATCTCGATGCAAGTATTCAATCCCTCGAGCCACACCAAGTGCAATCTGTAACACCCCAACCTAACAATCGTACTGACCCTTCCGGATAGGTCAACACGTGTCAAGATAGAGGTACAACCTGACCTGCTCATTCATATATCCTTATGAGAGATAAGAAATATAGGCATAATTAACTATATGAAATGTTATGCTCATACAAATGTCCCAAACGTCTTATACAATAATAATAAATCAAATAATAATAATGCCAACATCCCTGGCAAGTAGGTTATGCCACAAACAATGACAAATTCCAAAATCAAGAAAACATAAATACTACACAGCTCAATAACATGTAGGTCCAATGCAGAATCGACCATGCAGTCATCTAATAATCCTCGAATAGAGGCTTGTCTCAAATCATGTATGCAAACCCCGAGCCAACCTGTAATCTGCTGCATAAAAGCAGGGGTGAGCTTCCACTTGCTCAGTAGGAATAAGATAACCTCTCCAAATAACAATAATACAGTGATACATGGAATATTTTAAATAAACGTAGTTTCTACAACGTTTATAAAACCGTAGATAACGCAGTTATAAACTTGTGTGGTCTTTCAGTGAAAAGCTTAAATCAAGTAGTTCTATATTCAGTCCAAAGTTCAATAACGTAAATGGTGTGGGTTTTGAACAGTTATAAATGCAGTATAATACCCATCAATTTCGAAGACCAGGCTCACGGAACGTATATCAGGACGTTGTTCTAGGCTAACAAGCCTCCGGCACAACGACAGCCGAAACCGACCACTACGGGGTCTGACCTCTCGAGGATAACCGACCAGTTGCCTAAAACACATGACCAACTGTCGAGCCACTACGGGGCTATATACTTCGGGTCCGCACTAAGGCTCCACCCAGGACCATGGGCCCTCAAATAGTCTCCATGTATACCAACCGAGCCCAAACCATGCATAACAGCACGATAATATAAATCATTTTCAAATGGGCAAGAGAAGCAATAAGAATGTACTTTTAAACCAATTTCCAAAGCCAGCAGGTAAAGTTATAACATGTGGCATATATTAAAGTATCGAGTGTTATTTCAAGACAATCAAAACCATTATCCAAAAACAGGAGTGAAATAGATAAACCATATGCCATCATCTTATATACAAAATAATCCTCAAGACACGTCATATTCAAATACATATATATATACATATATTCGCTTTTGTACCCTGGCTGATTCCCATTTCAAAATATTCAATCCAACCCAAAAGTCAAGGGAACAGTTGTAAGAAAATCTCAACATCTTTCTTTTATATAGATATATCTAGAAGATCAGGCATATGAGCTTTAGACCAAGTATTTATATTGTGTAGATATAAACAGTTATTACTATATGCCCTTATCAAGTGTTTCCATAAAACATACATTTGGAAAGCCTGTTCCCTAGTTTTATATCCACATCATGCCCAATTCTAAGAAGCTTGCCGGGAAATACAAACAAGGTCTCAAAACATTTCATTTATGTGCCTTAGTTTTCATTTCATAAGCATGCCACACAATTTGATAGTTCTTAAACCAGTATATTCCATGTATCTATTTGACAAGCTAAAAATCCGTAAGGTTCTCAAACATTTGTAAGTTATACCATTCTCAAATGTGTTTAACATCTATGTTCATGTAGTTCTCAAAAACAGTTGTAAAACAGATATATTATCATTACAGTAAGAAGTTACTTATCCCTACCTCAATGCAGTTCTGTTTTTCCAACCCTTGTGGCTCCACGAGCCTCCTAATGCAATGCCTGATGCACCCGATGCAAGTGGTCCTCCAAAGGACCCAATCACAACTGAGAAACAAAGAACAATGCAAGCAAGAAGAATCAAAAGAAAGCACAAACATCCACAGTTCAAAAGTAAAGCAAAAGGACTCTCAACACTGCACACTCGCGACTCTAAGGTTCAAAATCCCAAAAGGGTCAAAGCAAAGACTTTAAAACCTCCAAGACATAACCCCGAGTGTGTTTAGAAATCACACGTTGAATCTTATGGCCGAAAGTAAAGCGAAATAAGAAATATAGGTCAAAGTATACAAAGTATATAAAAAAGGGTAAACCTGGTATTTTCTAAAATAACTCTCTCTCCAAAAATATTTTGACCTTAAAACCATAAAACTTAGAAAGTAGACTTCATAAGCTTTTCGTGCATATAAAATATGTCCAAAACGGAGTCTGTATGTAAAAGATATGAAGAGATGAAGAGTTTAAGAAAATCAAGAGGAAAAGCATCATTATCGATAATGGCTATATGCATTATCGGTAATGCAGGCCTTCTGTTCAAGCTGCCCAAAGCATTACCGATAATGCCTATAGCCACTATCGGTAATGCACTTGGTGGAAGCACGCACTTGGGCTGCAACAGAGTTCGAGCCTCATCTATCTTACTCAAAGTGCATATGAAACTTCAAATTATCATTTCAAAACTTTTAATAAACTCATAAGCAACCCATAATACTTCATTTATGCCACCAAAACTCAAATCTTCAATCACAACACTTGAAGCTTCTTTAAAACCCAAATCAAAGTTTGAAATCTTCAAATAGTTATGGTTGCTGTTCAAAATCAGTTTCATGCAAGTTTTAAATGTGTAGAGACCAACTTTTAAACTCATAAAATCAAGAAATCTACCTAGAAATAAAAAGATTTGAGTTTGAAAATCCAAAACAGAGTATAAAAGCTTGGATCCTTCAAAACTCATCTCAAAAGTCAAAACCATGAATAAATTCATTTAAACACTATATGCAAGCTTACTCATCCTTGGATCCATTTTCAAAACATCAACCAACACTACTTCATAATCGAAAATAATTATTTTGATATGCAAAACTTCAAATTCAAAAACCAGAATTTTGCATATTCAGTTCATCACCAGAAATTCTCTAACTTCGGCATGCAAGTTAAAATCCACCACAAATAAACCTCAAAAGTATGAATCTATCACATGGAAGGTTTATACATGAAGCTCAACAGGATTTAACAAGTTTTTGAAAGTCAAAAACCCATCGTTTTTATCCTTGAAAAAATACATACACAAATCAAATCTCAAGAACTCAGATTAGAACCAGACTGAAATTAAAATCCACTTCCCAGTAGGTTTAAAAAAGAATGAAATACATTGTTAAAACTTGATTTGCAAGGAACCCACAGACCAATCCGTTGAGCATACCCATGTATTTTTCAGAAAATTACTAGAAATCTTTCAAACGGTTTATGCATGTTGAAAACCCAAAACAGAAAATCAAGTATGAGTTCTTGGTTGGTAACAACTCATACCCAAGATCAAAACCCCTTTAAAACTGACGTGTAAGCCAATATAGCTTTAGATTTAACCTTAGAGCATCATTCCAAAACATAACTATGACTAAAAATCTAAAGGTTAGCATCTGATCATCACAAACCCGAATATGCAGTAAGCCAAACATAAAAGGGATGGGTTTTGCAAAGCTTAACCAAGTTTTAAAATTCAAGTAACCATGAAACAAGAGATTAAGGTTTTTAAGACCCAAGACAAAGCATCAGACTCGGGCAAAAATGGCCACTGCTCACGGCTTTCATAGAACAGCCACATGAAACTTGAATTTTTAAATCATCCCAACAGTAGACTCACTACAAGCAAACTCCAAGCATACTTGATCTATATACCAAACTCAAAATGAAACATAAACACATCAGATTTTTGACATGTACAGTCCGAAATGCATTCCCAAAAACAGGGGTTCCACATATAAGTTATTAATTTCCAAAGATCCTACATGCAAGCTTCCCAACTGATTTTGATTTACCAAACCCACCTTACAAATATAGATCCAACTACTAGCAGCCATAAAACACAAAATAGGTAAGTCTTGAAAATGGTTTACCGAAATTTAGAAGCCAAACCCATGAAACCCAAACCCATTCTTGCGTGCATGTATAAACCAAGCTAAAATCCTTTTATCAAAACCCCAAATAAAACACCATGGACTTCTCTTCAACTAAAAATCAAGTTCGCAGCCATACATGGACCCAAAATATCAAAGAGAGGAAGGAAGATAAAGAAGAATAAGAAAATACAAGCTAGACTCACCTCAAAATCCAAAAAGATGATCTCTTGCAACTCCGGTGGAGGTTCGGTGGTGGTGATGGTGCTCCGGCAGCTGCGCTCCCACCTAGCAGCTCTCGAGTTCTCTCCCTCTCTCGGGTCTCTCACTGCTCTCTCTCTCTCGGGTCTGCTTGCAGAAGAAAAGGGAATGAGGGGTGGGGGGAGTGTTTGGTCACAAGTTTAGGTAAAAGAGGAGGGGATCTTAGTTTGCAAAAATTTTTTTTTTGTAAAAATTATTTTAAAATCTAACTTGCTTATTCACAAAATTAACCCCACTAAATTTTTAAAATAAGATAGTTAACATTTCATTTAATTGCACAGCACCCCAAAATTCACAGATAAACTCAAAAATAAGCATTAAAAAATTTTCGGGTTATCACACAATCTCATACATCTTCTTCCAACTTAAAGCATTAATCTTTTCTCCTTCATGAAAAACGAACTTATATATCTAGGACTCATTGGCCATGTATTCATACAAAAGAGCCCGTTTTGATCCCTCCACACAAAATTCGGCGAGTCGCACCACATTAACATGATAAATTCTTCCAATCGTAGCAACTTCGTTAATGAAATCTTGCCCATTAGCTTTTGATTTGCTCAACATTTTTACTGCTACAAGATGACTACTTCATAATTTTCCTTTGAACACAAAGCCATAACCTCCTTGATCTAACTTATCCTTAAAACCTTTCGTCATCTCCTTTATTTCTGAATAGGAGTACCTAATTGGCATGAGATTATTTTGACTTTGAAGAAATTCTTCAATTTTATTATCAATCGATCAGTGTCTCCTCCGAAACTTGTAGAGCAAAAATACGTACAATGAAGCATGACATTCCCAATAAAGCTCTTATGAGGAAGTATCCTTAAAAAAAATCACAAACAGTACGCATGTTAGATGCACAGATACTATGAGGAAGAAAACCGATAAAACCGATAAATGTGGAAGCTTCACAATACATCATAAAGTGGATGTTATTTAGAGTTCTTCCACAGGTTAATGTGTCATTTACTTAATTTTTTTTAAAATTAAAATAAAAGAAGCTCAATATTTTTATTAATTACTATATTGGTACAGCCATTTCAACTCATGAGGAAAGTGGTAAATTTATCCGGCATCTTTAGCATTTTTTTTATATCGAATGTATGTAGTGGGAACCAATATATCTTTAGGGATCATACTACAGCAACGACACTGTTAATTATAAGATGCACCTTATACAAAATTATAAGTTGTATAAAGAAATCTACTCAGGACTAATTGCAAAATAGATATTGAAAAATGACGGTTGGATTCAATATCTTTCATGTGCATATATATCATGCATGCCAAAAATCACAGTGATCCAATAGTCAATTTTTGAAAAAATCTCACTTTTAAAACTGTAACTTTTTATTATTCAAAATGATACAGTTTTTCACTGTCATTATTTTGAGAAACCGACAATTGGATCAATGTTATTTTCGAAAAATTTATTGATAATTTGTCTTTCTAATTCTGTTTTGCAATTGGTTTTAACTTGATCAACTAAAAGCAACTTTACATAATGTATATCTAATAACTATTTACGTACATACAAGGTTAGTGGTCAATTTGTCACAAACAACTAGAGATCGAGTGCCCTAATTTGCAAATTACAATTTCATTTAGTTTATCTTACACTGTGCAAGCTAATTTTTATCAGAACGAGTGGTACCTGATGGAACCTCACCTTGGACTATGAGGGAAGCAATCCAGGCTGTAATAAGAATTAATCAAAAGATAAACAAATTTCAATTAATACATGGGAGAGAAAAGTAAGTAAAATGAGTAGAAATTAGGTACTGTTTGGTTGAACTTTTTAAAAGTATTTTCTTTTTCTTTTTCTAAAATTAGCAATTGTAAAGAAATTGTAACTTGCTAAATTTAAAAAGGCAAAAAATAAAAAAAAAATTCTAATTTTTTGCTGAGAAATTAAATATTATAAGTACTTATAAAAAACAAATCCAAACTGCGCCAAAATAACAATGAATTAAGCAACTCCATAAAACCTTACCAGCTTTGGGGAAATGCATGACATAATATTGTTTGTCGAACATATGACTGTAACCCGAACTAGAAAAGAGAAAATGGCGTAACTCATACAAATAAATTTGCAAGAAGTTTAGAAACCTGGAACATCCAAGCCAGCAAAAGATATCATTATGCGGCTATACATGCAGATAAGAGTTAATAGAAATTAAGTTGATCGAAAACCTTAAGAGTATTTTTGGTCATGTCTGGCCTTGAATCTCCCTTTTTAGCCTCTCTTTTATTTCTCCCTACGTGTTTGCCTTACATGGGAAAAATATTTTCAGAAACCGACTATTAGATTAAATGTTCTACTAACACATATTAGGCATGAAAAATATCAAGTTGATCCAACGATCAGTTTCTCAAATAACTGACTATGATAATTTTTCATAGTTTTTTATAGTCAATTTTTTTAGAAACCGACCACATATTGGATCAATGTAAACTTTTGCATACATGATGGGTATAAGCCGAATATCTTATCCAACAGTTGGTTTCTTAGAATATATGCGGGTCCCAAACAGGCACACAAGCCATGAAGGAAGAAAATTAAGAGAGGTAAAATAGAATTGTTGATTTTGAAAATAGAAAATAATTAATCCAACATGTTTTTACTTTTAACTCTGTTTTCTATTTTTTGAACTTTGAAAGCAAAAAACTATTATCAGAGTTCACAGCGGCCAAACATGGCCTTAGTACTTTTCTTTTATATATATAAATATAGATGATAATTAATTATTCGTATTCATATTGGGCAGCTTCAAATTAAGTTCTTACCTGTCTAATAATGTGTTTTTATATCCACAATAACAGCAGTAATGAATATTAAAGCCCTTCGACAGCACACGCTGAATGTCAAAAATAAAGGGGCTTGAGATATTAGAAGACAAATCAACCGGAACTACCACTTGGACGCTGCACTGATCATGGATATCTGATATGGAAGCATCCCCATATAAAGCATAAAAGTAAGTTTCTAGAGAGGAGGAGTTGGTGACGAAGCAAGGAGATGAATCAATATATTGAGAATTTGTACAATTCATGAAAGCTATAACATCGATATATTGATCCAACCAGTATGGATCCGAATTGCTGAAGCTGTCCTGGGTCAAGGAATAGCGAGGAAGCGAACATCTATTATGCTCATGTAGACTTGCATCTACCACTCTCATTGTTTTTTCATCATTAAAGATCTCCTCGACATAGTATTTTCGAGAATGCAGATACAAAGTTGTGTGATTATTCTCGCAATTCAATTCATGCATGCCGCGAATGCACCTGCGACGATCGCCTTTTAGTCGAAAAGGGAAGCTGATGTTATGTATATTTCCGCAAGAAGAAGGGGTGCAGTACTGCTGGCCTTGGTCTTCAGCAATACAAGCTTGAGGAAATAGAACAAGAACCAGGGCCTTGGTCACCCCAACTAAGAAAAGTACCCAGTATGCTATTCTCATCATTAGTATAGATTAATTAGAGATTGAGTTAACAAGTTTGATGGATATGAAGATGCAGTGGGATGTTTCATGTTTATATATTCAATATTGTGCAGATGCTCCTTCAATTCAGACAAAGTCATCAAGCAAAGAGTAGGTAAGAGTGTAAGTCCAAAGTGAGGTCCTTAAGTCTTTTAATTATTCCTTCATTGTCCCATCTTTAAAATACGTTTTAATTTGTTTGTGTTAGATTATATGTAATTGATATGTAATTGATTCTCAGTATATTCAGTATAGTCAACTCTAGCTTAGTTACCTTAGATAGTTTAGTTTCCATATACTGTATTTTGCTTACCTATATAAGGCCACCCAATTGTACATGAATTATACATTCAATATACAAAGACATAAGTCTTTCTTCATGGTATCAGAGCGGGTTCTCTGAAACCTCTCTTCTCTTCCGCTGCTTTCACGGTTCAGGCCATCCGGCAACCGTGTAGAACCTTGCTCATATTTTTCCTGCGAAATAGCTCCTGTTTGTCACCGATTTCCTACCTCCGTCAGCCTGAAACTCAAGTTCAAGGTCACAGAGAGGTAGCCACTGTCGAGACGAGCACGGCGATATAAAGCACTTCGCCGGAAACGGCCACACGCGCCGCCACGCGCCACCAGAAGTGGGGGATTTTTCTCACGCGCCGTTCAACAGCAGGCGCCTCAGATCCACCCGCGGAGCGTCAGATCCAAGCGCCAGCCTTCTCAAGCTGACGTCAGCTCCACGTCAGCGCCCGCGCCTCGCGCCCCGCGCCGCCACGTCAGCTCACCGCTACCCGTGCCCGCTGACCTATTGACCGTTGACCGTTGACTTTGACCGTTGACTTTGACCGAAAAATTTTGCTCAGGTGCTTTCTGACTTATTTTCGCGTCCTGAATCCATTTTTGCTGTCTGTTTTTCGATTTGAAATTTAGATATGCCTCATGATGAGATCTCTCGTCCGATTCATGTTATTTTTGATGGAGATAACTTTGCTCAGTGGTCTCAAGCCATGCGTAGTTATCTCAAAGGCCGCAAGTTGTGGCTTTATGTCTCTGGTGACCGTCCTATCCCAGCCAAAGAGGAAAAAGAAACTAATTCTGCCTATGCCATTCGAGTGGAGGATTGGGAAAGTGCTAATCATCAAATCATCACGTGGTTTCGCAATACTTCTATTTCCTCCATTGTTGATGAGTTTGGCAACCTTGATATTGCAAAAGAGGTCTGGGATTTACTTGTTACTCGGTATGCTGGACCGAGTGGTGCACGCAATTTTAAGCTCACGCGCAAACTCTATCAGATTCATCAGGAACCAGGTGAGCGCATCACTGTATACCACAGTCGGATGAAATCTATTTGGGATCAATTAACTGCATCTGAAGCAGTCATCTCTAATTCTGCTGACGCCAAATTGGTTTACGTTCACCGTGAACAAGGACGACTGTTTCAGTTTCTGATGGGCCTCCGTGATGAGTTTGAATCTGCCAGAAGTCATATTCTACATCAGAATCCTTTACCAACAGTATCTCAAGCAATTCATGAGTTAGTTGATGATGAGACACGTCTTCAGACCGAACCCATCTCTCAGACTATGGTTCTTGCTACTCCAGCCTCTGTTCCACAGACTGTTACTCCTGTTTTGCCTTCTGCAAGTTCTTCTACTTATGCTTCAAGAGGCAAGGGGAATAATTCCAGACGGCACAACAACAAGAAGCCTTTGATTATTTGCAGTTTCTGTAAGAACAAAGGTCATTCTGTTGAAGCTTGTTACACTCGTCAGCGTATTCTTCAGAACACTGCTGCCTTGACTCAGTCTGAATTATCTCCAACACTGCTCTTTCTACGACATCAGGTAATTCTCCTACATGGCTACTTGATTCTGCTTGCTGCAATCATATGACTTCTTCTACTGATGTTGTATCTACACATACTACCACTTCTCTCCCTACCATATACACTGCCAATGGTTCTCCTATGCATGTCTCTCACCTTGGTACTATCTCTACACCAGCTTTATCTGTCTCCAATGTTTATCAGATTCCCCAACTTACTCATAATCTTTTGTCTGTTGGGCAACTTACTGAACTTGGTTTTTCTCTAACTTTTTCTTCTACTGGTGTTGTTGTGCAGGATTCCCAGACGGGGCAGATCGTTGGGACCGCCCGTAAAGTCGAAAGGCTGTTTGAGCTCGTCTCTCTTCATCTCCCTTCTTCTCGCCTCTCTGCTTCTGCCGTTTCTGGAACGAGCACTCCTTCTCTTGCTTTATGGCATTCTCGCCTTGGTCATGCATCTGTCTCTAGGGTTAAACAACTAGTTTCTAGGGGTTTGTTGGGTTCAGTTTCAAATAAAAGTTTTGATTGTATGCCTTGTCAATTTGGCAAACATACTGCTTTACCTTTTAATAACAGTGTTTCTCATGCTATTTCTCCTTTTGATCTTATTCATTCTGATGTATGGGGTCCTTCTCCCATTACTACATAGGGAGGGTCACGTTATTTTGTTATTTTTGTGGATGATTTTTCTCGATATACTTGGATTTATCTTTTCAAAAATCGTTCTGAACTTTATCAAATATATCGTGACTTTACTAAAATGATTGAAACACAGTTTTCTAAACCCATCAAAGTTTTTCGATCTGATAATGCCCAAGAATATAAAGCAAATGAATTTCTTGATATTCTACATCAATTTGGTACTCTTCCCCATTCTTCTTGTGCTGACACATCTCAGCAAAATGGCAGAGCTGAGCGCAAACTTCGACATATTTTCGATGTTGTTCGTGCTACCACTATTGCTGCTTCTACTCCTTCTCACTTTTGGGGGGAAGCTGCTCTCACTGCCGTTTACACCATCAATCGGTGTCCTTCTCCTATTGTTCAGAATCAAACTCCTTATGATCTGCTGTTTGGTTCTTCTCCATCCTATGACTTACTCAGAGTCTTTGGATGTGTCTGTTTTGTTCTTCTTCAAGATCATGAACGAAACAAACTTCAGTCTCGTTCTCGATTATATTGTTTTCTTGGGTATGGACTTGGTCAAAAAGGTTATAGATGTTATGATTCAATCAGTAAACGTCTTCGTGTTTCTCGACATGTGATCTTTTGGGAACACAAAATGTTTCACAAACTGCCTCATGTCACTGTTTCCTCTGTTTCCTCTGTTGATCCTATTCCTGATCTATTTCCTACTTTTCCTGAGGAGTCTTCCCCTTCTATTCCTGATATACCTTCTTGATCGAGTCAATCGACGAGGGAGATTATTCCTCGTCAACGAAGAAATAAAGAAAATGGCGAAAATAAATAAAGAAAAGTGACTGAAGTAAATAAAGAAAAGACTTAAGTAAATAAAGAAAAAGACAGAAAAAGTAAAGAACAGTTCTCAAGTGAGAACTGAGCCATGCATAAAAAGGAAACTAACAGAAAAGTAAATTACTGAAGGTAAAGACTTAATCGGATAGAAC
>JAESVK010015635.1:0-10403 GCA_017140935.1 Hamamelis virginiana | reverse complement strand
GGAAGAAATAATCACCCAGTAAGACCTGCAGGAAACCATCATCACCAAATGGAGGCAAATAGAGGTGTGGGATTTGATCCCTTTGAACCTCGAAGAGAACCATTTAGGGGAAGACCTATACCCATGAGAGATCCCACTGAAGAATGGGAAGATAGGGGACCAGTTCGAAGAGAACCAGTCCCTATGAGAAATCCTATAGAAGAATGGGATGAAAGGGAGGAAGAGCATAGACCCCAAAGAAGGGATGACAGAAATAGGATAGTCGAAATCATCCAGGAAGTAGTAGGTCCTCTAGCTCGGGGGGTAACTACCCCGGTATATAGAAAACCTTATCCAGAATGGATAGATAGAGACTACGAATTCCCTCGAGGGTTCAGAGTCCCAGAGTTTACCCTTTTTGCAGGAGATGAAACTCTATCTACCATAGAACACATAGGCAGGTTCACTGGACAATGTGGGGAGGTAGGAAATAATGACTATCATAAATTAAGATTATTTGCAAGTTCCCTTACTGGAGTTGCTTTTTCCTGGTATGTAAATTTACCTGCCGGAATGGTAACTAATTGGCAACAATTAGAAGGAATGTTTCATGCCCAATTCATTCGAACTGAACCAGAAGTAACTATGGCTGATTTAGCCAGACTGAGACAATCCCAAGAGGAAGATGTATCTCAGTATATTTACAGGTTCAAAAAGCTTAAAAATAGGTGTAGAGTAAATCTACCAGAGGCTGAATTTGTTAAACTGCCCAGAATGGATTAACTTTTGAATTAAGGAAAAAATTTGATGATGTAGATTTTAGAGATTTGTTCGAGTTAACCTCGAAGGTCTCTAGATATGAAGCACTATTACGAGAGGAAGCACAAAGAAGGAATTCTTCCTATAAAACATATTACCATGACCCCTATCTATAAATAGATGCGGCAGAAGTAATAGGAAAAATGCCTTATACTTGTGATGCTCTCATAAAGATTGAAGATAGTTCTGCAAACCCTCGAGGAAATTCTGAATTCCCTCCAAAACAATACTCTTTTGATATCACAAAGGCTGATGAAATTTTTGATCATCTCCTTAAAGGAAAATTTCTCAGGCTCCCTCGAGGACATAAGATCCCTAGCACACAAGAATTGGGGAATAAGGAATATTGTAAATGGCACAACTCTTGGAGACATTCTACTAATAATTGTGTAGTCTTTAGGAATGTAATTCAAGAAAACATCAAAAAAGGACTTTTAACATTTCCTGAAAACATTTCTGCTATGATAATTGATGAAAATCCTTTTCCTAATGTTCATGAATTGCAGGTAGAAATGAACAACATCCACTTAGCAAAAGGAAAACAGCAGAGGCCAGTCTTTGGCTCTGGGAAGCCAAAATTAATGGCTCGAGCTAATGTACAAGTAGAAGCTAAGGCAGAATTCTCTACTGAAAGCAGTGCCACTTCTCCGTATACTGGGGTAGAAAATTTGATGGACAAGCTTTGCATCAGCTGTGGAAAGGCTTTAGCAGAAGCTTGCTAGGAGAAATACAGAGAGGAAGCAGAACCTTCTAATAAAGCAACAAAAGGGAAAGCAATTATCGAACTTGAAGAAGTAAGGAAAAGCAGGATAGATTCTCAAATTCGAAGACCTAATCAACAACAACCATACTACCAAGAAGAGCCAAGGAAGCCAAGTTACATGGCTTTGAAAGATAAGATGGTTGTTGAGCCAGAAGGAGGAATAAATAAAACACATCCTCAGGCTCGAAGACTGTGTCAACAACAAGTTCAGTATCAGGAAGAACAATTTAGGCCAAACCAAATGGCCTACCAAAGAGGTGTACAGCCCACTAAGAGGCCTCGAATGACAGGAGGTCATCGGTTAAACACTTTCCCAGGCATGCAGTTTGAAAGGCAGAATAATAATTGGCCTTACCAAAGATATACTTATATCAGACAGGAGCCAGATCTGCCAGTCAAAAAATATGGAGTGGTTCAAGGACCAGCCAGAGCTTTCAGGCCTATTACTAAAGGATGTATACCTCGAAATAATTCGCTGGATCAATTACTCGAGGAACAGGATGAAGAAATTCAAGAAGCCTGTGAAGAGGAAGCATTCGAGGTAGCAGAACAGTACCATAACAAATTCCATCCCAAAATGGTAAAACCCCCAAAACTAAATGCCAATCATTGGTATGTTTTAAAGCACCCTCAAAGTCAGGAAGAAAAAGTTATTCCATTGATGACTCGAACACAGAGAAGAAGAGAGCAAAGGAAATTTGCAGAGAAGCAGCAAAGAAATCAGCTCTTAAACATAGAAGAGATGACTAACCAGCAACAGATAAACAAGGCAAATCCAAGGTTTGATAGGAGGAAAATATCTGATAATGAAGATGAAGATGAGGATCTCCTCGATGAGCCAGAGATGGAAAAAATCCAAGAAGAAGAAAAGAAAGAGGGTAAAGAACCATCTCAGGGGTTGGAGGAAGTCAAATCAAAAGAAGGAGTGCAGTTTGGAACTGTACCCATTGAGGCCAAGGTTAATATGGCTTTCACATTACCCATTACCTTTGCAGCAAAGCCTGACCAACCTTTAGAAACAGAAGGACAGGTCGAGGATTGGCAAGGTTATTACCCAGAGATTGGAAACACTGAATTAGAAGATGGTTTTCTGTACAACTTTGAAACACCTACCCATCAAATGACCCAGCATATCAAACCTTTATACATTAAGGCTCATTTTGATGGAGTTCCAATCAATAGAGTACTTATTGATAATGGTGCTTCTATTAATATCCTGCCTTTCACCACTATGAAGAAGATAGGGAAGGAGGATATAAAGCTGACTAGCACAGAAGTGGTAATCTCGGGATTTGCTGGAGATGGAAAAGAAGCTAAAGGAATCTTACCAGTAGAATTGGGGGTAGGATCAAAGATCTCCATGACAGCCTTTTTTGTGGTAGAGGGAAAGGCAAACTACAATGCTTTATTGGGAAGAGATTGGATACATGCAAACAAGTGTGTCCCTTCCTCAATGCATCAAAAACTAATGTTGGTAAATGATAATCAGCAAGTTGAGATAGTCCAGGCCGATCAACGGCCTTTTGGAGCTGATTCCAATATAGCAGAAGCCAAATTATATGAAGGAGAACTTGGTCCCATAGAGGTGAGTTTTTTGCCTGAGGGGGTGTTAAAAGAAGACTGGGACCAACTCCTTACACAGTTATCATTAGTTTCTGATGATGAGCAAACCTCAGAAGAAGGACATTAAGCTGCTAGAGCAGCTCGAGGCCATCAAAGTGGCCTTAAAAAAAATGGCAGCCGCAAAAGTGCAAGAAAAATTGCAAGAAGTGGCAGCCATAATAGAAGAACAGAGTCAGAACACTCGGGGGGTACAGCAGCAAGACCCTTTGGAAGAGGTAAATTTGGGGACACAACTCAAACCAGAGACTACTTTTGTTAGCCGCCTTTTGAAGCAGGAAGACAAAGAGCAACTGGTGGAATTATTAAAAAAGTACAAAGACTGTTTTGCTTGGGGATATGATCAGTTACCAGGATTGGATCGAGCCCTAGTGGAACATAAACTACCCATTAAGGAAGGATTCAAACCCTTCAAACAATTGCCTCGAAGAATGTCTCCAGAAATTGCTCCAAAGGTGAAAGAAGAAATAGAAAAGCTGCTAAAGGCAGGTTTCATTCGAACAGCCAGGTATGTAGAATGGTTGTCAAATATAGTTCCTGTAACTAAGAAAAATGGCAAAGTTAGGGTGTGTATAGATTTTAGAAATCTAAATTTAGCCACTCCTAAGGATGAATATCCAATGCCAATAATTGATATGCTTCTAGATAGTGCCTCAGGTAATCAAATGTTGTCAATGATGGATGGGCATTCTGGTTACAACCAAATTTTTATAGCTGAACCAGACATCCATAAAACAGCATTTAGATGCCCTGGGTTAGGCACCTTCGAATGGGTAGTAATGCCATTTGGATTAAAAAATGCTGGAGCTACCTATCAAAGGGCAATGAATACAATTTTTCATGACTTTATAGGCATATTTCTAGAATGTTATATTGATGATATTATAATAAAATCTCCTAACAAGGAAACTCATTTGCAGCATTTAGAAACTACCTTCGAAAGGATGAAGACTTACAAGCTCAAAATGAATCCACAGAAGTGTGCATTTGGGGTTGCTGCTGGAAACTTCTTGGGATACTTGGTCCATAAAAAAGGGATCGAAGTAGATACTAACAAGGCTCAAGCTATAATTCAAGCTAAACCGCCATCAAATAAAAAAGAACTGCAAAAGTTCTTAGGGCAATTAAATTTCTTAAGAAGGTTCATCTCTAATGCAGCAGGGAAAACAAAGGTTTTTTCTCCATTGTTAAAGCTTAAAACTGAATCGAATTTCAAGTGGGAAGAGGTACATCAAAAGGCATTCGAAGCCATCAAACAATACTTAACCACTCCATCAGTTCTTATGGCCCCTTCTTTAAAAAGGTCAATGAAGCTTTACATAGCTGCAGCAGAGGAATCAATTGGAAGCATGTTGGCTCAGGATAATGAAGAAGGCAAAGAGCAGGCAATTTATTATTTGAGCAGATTTTTAAATGAATACGAATGTAAATATTCATCAATAGAAAAATTATGCTTAAGTTTATATTTTGCCTCTGTTAAATTAAGATATTATATGTTGCCTTGAAGTATCCTTGTAATTTCCAAAATTGATATAATAAAATATATGCTGACAAAGCCAATTCTTAATAATAGAATAGGAAGATGGATGATCACATTAACTGAATTTTGTATGAAGTATATTCCCCAAAAAGCAGTAAAAGGCCAGGCATTGGCTGATTTTATTACTGATCACCCCACTATTGAGATTCCAAATGAGGAAATTGTTGCTTTTATAACAACCAAAGGCTGGAAACTCTGGTTCAATGGGTCCAAAACCTCTCAGTTTTTTGGAATAGGAGTTATTTTAGAATCTCCAATGGGACTTCGAACTAAGTTAGGGGTAAGAATTCAAGAAAAGCTCTCAAATAATCAGACAGAATATGAAGCTCTGGTTTTAGGGCTCGAAGTTTTAAAAGAGATGAAGGTCTCAAAGGTTGAAATTTATGGAGATTCACAATTAATAGTAAAGCAGATTCAAGGTGAATATCAGTGTTTAAGTGATAATTTAATTCACTATTACTTAACTGTGAAACATCTTCTCTATTGGTTCGAGGAAGTAAGTATTACTTATATACCTCGAAATGAAAATGAAGAGGCCAATCAAGTGGCCCAAAATGCTTCTGGATTTAAAACAATCATAACAGAAGAAATATTACAATACAGACAAATAATCCTGCCCTTAGCTAAAAAGGGAATCCCAGTTGAAGTAATGGAAGTTCATAAAAAAGAAAATGATTGGAGAATGCTAATCATTAAATATTTAGAAAATCCAAATCAAGAAGTACCTCGAAAAATAAAATTACAAGTTATCCATTATGTTTTATATCAGGATGATTTATTCAGAAAAACTGCTGAAGGTTTATTGTTAAGATGTATTGATGAAGCATCAGCCATGATAGTAATGACAGAAGTCCATGAAGGAATCTGTGGGGCCCATCAGTCAGGATTTAAAATGAAATGGTTAATAAGAAGACATGGGTATTACTGGCCTTCAATGACTAAAGATTGCATAGAATATGCAAAAGGATGTCAAGCTTGTCAAAAACATGGCCCTATACAGCATATGCCAGCCATTGAAATGCATTCGGTTATAAAGCCTTGGCCATTTAGAGGATGGGCAATGGACTTAATTGGAAAAATTTATCCACCTTCCTCTAAGCATCATGCTTTTATAATAGTGGCAACCGATTACTTTACTAAGTGGGTCGAAGCCAAACCAATGAAAAGTGTTGATCAAAAAGATATAATTGTTTTCTTAAAGAAAATAATTACAAGATTTGGAATTCCCCAAACTATTACAGTAGATCAAGGTACTGTTTTTACTGGGGAACAAGTTAGGGAATGTGCCCAAGAGTTAGGTATAACCCTTATTCACTCAACTCCATATTATTCACAAGCCAATGGCCAAGCAGAAGCTACTAACAAAGTTCTTAAGAGCAACATTCAAAAAATGGTAAATGAAAATCCTAGAAAATGGCATGAAACCTTAGTAGATGTTCTTAGGGCACATCGAACATCAAAAAAGACAAGTACTGGTACTACCCCTTTTGCCTTAACATATGGGCATGATGTAGTATTGCCAGTAGAAATAAATATAAAAAGTCTAAGGATTCAGAGTCAGGATAAGTTATCAAAAGAAGAATACCAGCATACTATGCTCTTAGAAGTAGATGAAGTGGGACAGGCCAGAGTAGATGCTCTTAATCACCTCGAAGTACAAAAGAAGATTGTATCAAGAGCATATAATAAGAGGGTTCGAGCTAAAAGCTTTTGTGAAGGCGATCTGGTATGGAAAGTAATATTACCAGTAGGAACAAAAGATCATCGATATGGAAAATGGTCCCCTAATTGGGAAGGACCATACCAAATTCATAGAGTTTTAAAAGGTGGAGCATATCATTTAAGAAATTTAAGTGGGTATGTTCACCTAAGGAAAATTAATGGAAAATTCTTAAAAGCTTATTATCCTACTATATGGGAAAATAAAGCACAGTAAAATAAGAACACCATTCCTAAAAAAAGGCATATGTACTTTTCATTGATAATTCAAATGAAATACATAAGTAAGAGAAAGCTTTACAAGAACAATTTAAAATCTCCCCTAGCCCTAGCTAACAATTGTTCACAAAAAGCTATAGTGTCCTGGGCTTCACTCCTCACTGCAACAGATCTCTTCAGGTCAGTCTTCGAACTAACAGCTGAGGCTACCAATCCATCAGTGCCTCGAGATAAGTCCAGCAACTCTTGATCAACAATTAAAAGCTTGTTATCAACTACAGTCATTTGCTCTTGCAACTCCTTGATCTTATCAGCAATTTCTTATTTAGATTGAAGGAGTTGTTGCTTTGACATAGAAGTTGATTGCAGTTTAGCATTGTGATCTTTGAGTCGATCTAGAGCCACTCTGGTATCATTCTCTAACAGCTTAAAGTGTCAAAGAGAGTTCTGAGCAGCATGAGCATTAATAGCTGCATTTTGAAGTGAGGAAGGGAGTGAAGTAAGGAAAATTTTTGTGGCATTTGAAATCTCAGGAGAAGAAATCAGAAAAGTGCAGGCTTTTGAAAAAGAATCAAAGGCCGCAGAATCCAAAAAGAAAGAAAGTGTCTGGTTAAGAGCATTTTGAATCAATAATTGGGCTTGAAGAATCTCTTTATTTTCTATTTTTGGCCTAAGTGAAGTTTCCTCAGCATCAGAAATCCAATCCTCAGTAAGAATGGCTTCGACGGAAGGAAATTGAGGTGAAGGGCCAGAGAAAGAAGGGGATTGAGAGCCTATTGGAATAGAAGGAGGAGGACTTACAGAAGGTACAGGTGAAGGAGGTCTCGAGCCAATGGGAGTTGAAGACAAGGGTTTTACTGGAGAAGGAATAAGAGATGGTGATGGTTGTTCAGAAGAAAGAGGTGAAGGTGGTCTCGAACTAATAGGAGTTGGAGACAAAGGTTTTATTGGAGAAGAAATAGGAGATGTAGGTGATGGCTCATTAATCCCAACAGAAGGAGGGGTTAATGGAATTCGAAGAAAAGGTTGGTGAGGAATTATGGCCAAAGAAGAAGTTGGCTTGGGAGAAACTGGAGAAGAAGAAAAAGTAGGAGAAGGAGTTGTTCGAGGAGTGATAATTATCCCAGGATCAGCAAGGACAGAAGATACCACCTGAAATAATTAACATTGGGGAATTTAAACATATGAAAAAACAAAGAAATCTGATTAGTTTAATATAAACTTTTTGTTTAAAAAAGGAATTTATACCTGCTCGAATAACCTTTTTGGGGCAGATCTTTTTCTTTTAAGAAGACCCGTTGATTGCTCAGTAGTTTTTTCCTCAGCTAAAGCAGCCTTATCAGCAGGATCAGATTCAACAGGAAGAGATATCAAAGGTTGAGAAGTTTCTTTAAGGGCTCGAAGTTTCTTCCTGCCTTTATCTTTTGCATTTTTCTTGATTAGAGCAATGGGCTTGGTATCTTCAGAATCCTCAGAATCTTCTGAAACAACAACCAAACCTCGAGGAGGATTCCTACGAGAGGGAATGGTAGTTGGAGGAGGAAGAAGTGCAGGCTTAGCAGTAGGTGCTGAAGTTGACTTCGAACCACCTGAATCAAGGAAAAAGTTAATAAAATATATATATATATATAAAAATAAAAAAAAGACATACATGAAAATAATAAATCAAAGAGGGTTATACCTTTGGTTTTTGATTGTCCCTTAAATAAAGCAGCACCAAGATTTTGAACATCTTCCACAAAGAATAGAGTTCGAATGGTATCCTACCACTCTGCAAAAGCTGGGAGGGTCGAGGGAAACCAAGTATGTGCCACATAACAAGGAAAATCAGCTTTATGGGCATCAAATCTGACTGAAAGTTCGATGAAGTCCTCTCTGCGAGTCAAGTGTTCTCTACCCAGCAATG
This sequence comes from Hamamelis virginiana, assembly GCA_017140935.1. Classification (NCBI taxonomy): domain Eukaryota; kingdom Viridiplantae; phylum Streptophyta; class Magnoliopsida; order Saxifragales; family Hamamelidaceae; genus Hamamelis; species Hamamelis virginiana. The sequence goes on along the minus strand of JAESVK010015635.1, from coordinate 1,838 downwards.
TAGGGTTAGCTACACTTATATAAGGTAGAGGAATAGCTTGAACAAACCCAAACTGCCTGGCAAATTGAGAAGGAATATAGACCTCAGCCCCTCCAGAAAAAATCATTATAGTCTTGTGCTTCGAGAGAGCTTTGGTACTATGAAAACCCATCTGAATATCCCTTCGAACTAAGAAGTTGTCCCATTCAGGTTTAAAAGTATCATCAGTATGGGAAAGAGATTTCTTAAAAGTCTTTAACCAAAGGGGACCTAGTAGAGAATTACGAAAGGGATTGAAGAAGTGTATTGGAGGGTTTGGATCAAGAAGATAGAAATAATGAAGGCAGTTCAAAAAAGAATTAGTTTTTGGAGTAGCATTCAAAAGAGTTTCTCCATAACAACACCCAAAGGGAGGTTCATCAGAGGAAAAAGAAGGGCCAAGAGTAGGAAAGTAGGCTTGAAGCCAAAATTGAAGAATCCATAAGGGACCTCCAGCTTTACTGGTAAGACCAGCAGAACAAAGTTCGAACCAAGTTCTATACAGATGAGCTAAAACTAAACAAGCTAAAGGTATTTCTTTACCTGATGCTAATAATTTGGCAAGGGGAATGTATTGAGTAACCACTCTTTGTGATCGAGAACAAAAGAGTGACCTATAGAGCCAGAAAAGAAGGAAAGCACAATGTTCTCTATCAGATACCTCAGGAGTTACACCCATATGATCTCGAATAAAAGTAGAATAAGCTAAGGCAGCTGAAGAAACGTTGATGTCGAAGTCAAAATCAATCTCTGGTATCAGCAAAGGTGTGAATTCATCACCTCGAGCCTTCAATCCGGTAAGCTCACAGATATCCAAGACTGTAGGACCCATAAACCCACAAGGAAAAATAAAGGTATTGCAAGAAATGGACCAGAAACACAGAGCACTGGCAATAAGGGGTTTGTCACTAGGAAATTTTAGAGTGGAAAGTTGAATGGCTTCGAAGATACCAAGCCGTTTCCATTCTTCCCCCTTAAAAAGTTTAAGCCGTGCTACCCAATCATTCCAGGAAGATGCTGGTGTGGGCCAATGATCAATCACTGTAGTGGGTCCCCATTTAGAAAAACCCAAAAGATGAGTTTGGCATAAGAATGGTTCTTGACTATGAATTGGTGGATAAAGATTGGCAATCGATGCATTAATATTCCCCACAAAACACGGACCCAATGCCCTAACTGTAGAATTAGTAATAGTGGAATCATAGACATATTCCACCTCAAGAGCAATGGGAGAAGGATCATCATCAGCTTTCTCAGCCCTACAAGCTTCTTCAAGGAGATTTACATTATCTTTAAGAGCCAAATTGAAAGCTTTAACAGTGATAGTGGGGATTTTAGAAGAAGACGCCATGAAAATGAGAAGAATTTTGAGTAAGGACTAAGGATAATGATCGAACAGTAAGAGTGCAAAAACAGAAGAAGAATATGAACAGTAAGGGGAATGGCGGTGGAAATGATGGTCTTTAAATGATGAACTAACAGTTAAGGAAAGAACGGCTATAGAAGAGGAATAGACACCGCTAATTATTATTTTTTCAAAATATTCAATTACGGCGGGGGGTATGTTAATCCATCTTTTAACACTAGCCAGTAATTGGCTGACATGTGTTAAATATATGAAAATTCGAATTTGGTAAATTCATTTTAACACAAGCCATCAATTGGTTGACACGTGTTAAGGATGTAAAATCCGAATTTAACTGTTAAATGATAAGATGTTATCACAAAGAGATTAGAATAATATCTCTTTAAACTTTTAAGAAAAAATGACAAGTGTCAAAAGGAGAAATGACTCAAATCATGAAGGACTCTTAAGATAA
>JAESVK010015493.1:0-10550 GCA_017140935.1 Hamamelis virginiana | reverse complement strand
CCCGCACTTCACACACATCTCTTTAGAGAACCGGTTTGCAGCCAACATTTTTGGCACGCCCGGTGGGACCTTGAGTGTTAAAATAATCTGTTTCTATGGCTCCTAAGAAAGACAACATGAGAGATAAAGCCAAGGAGAATGTAGAGGCATCTGACTCACCTGATGATACTGCCTCCAGTACTCAAGCAAGACTTGAGGAATTTAGAGAAACCCAAGAACAGGCTATGGCTAATAATGTTTTAGCCGCATGCAGGATGCATTTTGATGAGAGAATGCATGAGCAAAGCCAAGCAATGATGACCCAAATGGCCAACATTCTAAAGACTTTTACAGAGTCTAACCAAATGGTGGCCAGTGGTCTGAAGTCGAATATGGATAGGGTAATCGATTTTATGACCGAAAAACTCGGTCCAGCTATGAATCAAGACTCGGCCTCAAATGTTAGAAATAGAGGCCGCAATATAGACATGGCAGAAAATCAGAATTTTCAATACGGCCAAGTTAAAATACAACAAAGGCCGAACGCAAATTTTGAACCAGTAAGTCAAATGGGCAATATCAACCAAAACCAATTGTTCAATACACCCACACACACGACTTACAATAATCCTGTGTATAGGCCACATATTGGCCCAAGTGGAACAAAGGAAGTTCCTATGAATTATGCACCGAATAACATTACAAATTCCCCAATACCTGGGGGGCAACAGGTGTTCGGCCAAACCCAAGCAACAAATGCTGGGGGGCAACCGAATTTCGGTGCTCCAGTTCAAAATGTACCAATGGGGCCTATGGAGAATAGTGGGCAATATATGCAGGGATACCCTCAAGTCCAAACTCCACAAAATCCCATGCCTACACCACATGTCCATCACATGTACGGCCAACAAAATATGGCCGAATATCCTGTAGGAAACCAGCTAGGTGGAAATATGTTTGAACCAATTCATCCAAATCGGCCCTACCTCAATAGGGAAGAGGTCACCGAAATAATTAGGGAACAAATGGGTGGACTATGTAGTCCTAACATCAGGACTGCGTATAGCAAACCATATCCAGATTATATCGACCAACTATACGAATTCCCGAGACAGTACAAAGTTCCAGACTTCTCATTATTTTCGGGAGATAACAAACAATCCACCTACGAACATGTTGGCCGATTCACTACCCAGTGTGGGATAGCTGCGGCCAATAGCTTCCTCAAATTAAGGTTATTTTCTAACTCCTTGACGGGTTCGGCCTTTGACTGGTATGTAAACCTGCCACCTGGGTCAATAACAACGTGGCAGGAATTGGAACGTATGTTCCATCTTAGATTCTACAGAGCAGAGGCCGAAGTTACGGTCGGAGATTTGGCTCGCATGTGTCAAGAGCCAGGAGAGAAAATAGAGCTATTTATCTCTAGATTCCGTACTGCAGAGAATAAATGTAGGACCACCTTATTACAATCTGATTGTGTAAAAATGGTAATGGGTGGCCTTAATATTGAAAATAGAAAAAGATTCGTGGGTCAAGAATTCATCGACCTAGGACACCTCTTATCATCAGTTTCTAGATACGAAAAAATTCTTGAAGAAGAAAACCAGAGGAAGATATCCTCTAGAGGGACCTACTATAGGAACCAAAACAGAGATACCGGTTACCTTGAGGTCGCCAATGATGATGAGGAAGACCAAGAAAATGAAATCTCCTTGGCCGAATTAGCTCTAACAAGGCCATATTCATGCAAAGCCCTAGTACGGGCTAAATCAGATGTTACGGAGTCAAAGTCAAACGGTCAAAAGAGACCGAATAGCAATAATTATAAAGAGAAAAAATACGATTTTGACGTCACAAAAACAGAACAGATCTTTGACTTTCTACTCAAAGATAGACAGATAAAGTTACCTGAAAACCATGTCATACCATCAAGGGATGAGATAAAAAATAAAAAATATTGTAAATGGCATGACTTATGGTCACATAATACAAACAATTGCATCGTTCTGAGAGATGCAATCCAAAAATCTATCGGTGAACAAAAGTTGAAGTTCAGTGAAACCGATAAAAATGTGAATGTAATTGACGAGGATGATCCTTTCCCTCCAGAGTTTTCTATTAACATGCTGTATACGCAGGAGTCAAAAAAGCAAGTGGCCGCCCCACCAACACCAGACGCGGCTAAAGAAAAAGGTAAAGGGAAAATCACCTCGGACAATCGCGTGGAGGCCGAATCTCTTAAGCAATCGGCCATGAGAAGACTCAGCATCACGAGGAAGGAGCCGAATCCGGCAGATTATGCTTTTACAGGTACCTATCACAAGTATAGGAAATGGTCGAAGCAATCACTCCAGCAATATAGCTTAATCAATGGATATCCAGTTCATTGTGGAAGATGCTTCATGGAGTTGGCTAGGCCAAAGCAGCAATCGCATTTTGCCAATGCTACACATGTGGTCGAACGAACTATCATTGAAAACAAACGCCGTCGACCATTAATGGGAGATTATAAACCGGATTTTGAGTTCCAAGCCCAGGACCATAAAGGCAAAATTGGGTCCAGAGAGGTCAAGAGGGCCTTCAGCCCTCGAGGAATGAGTTTTAAAGTATCTCTGAAAAACGACTTGCTACTTGAGGATGCCGGATCAAGCAATACCGGCGACAAAAAAGGAACATCATCAGGAAGCAAGATCGACAAGTCTCCACCTGAAAAGAAGGTTAACTCCAAAGAGAAGCTGCCATCCCCAAAAAATAAGGCCGAAAAACCCCCTCAGGCCTGGATGGCCAAAGGAAATAAAGAAAAGCCACCATCCCCTGGGACGAAAATGGAAATATCTCCTCAACCTAGAATGGTCAAACCTCCACAGACACAGCCTAACAACAAATGGTTGCAAGTTAGACATCCTAAGTTCCCTCAGTACAGGGAGACCGAATTAACCAAAACCCAATTGAGGCGTGCACAGAGGAGATTCGCAGAACAGAGAAAGCAAATTCTAGCAAGAACAGGAGGTATCAGAATTGGCCAGAACAAGTGGGTTCGGGCTGATAACAACAAAGGGGGCAAAGTAGAACCTGGTGGTCGAAAAGAAGAAAAAGATAATCAGAGGCAACCTGGAGAACATTTCATCCAATTCGGGACATTGCCCATTGAAACTCAGGTAAATATGGTCTTCACTCTCCCTCATGAATTTCAAGCAAAACAAGACCAACCAAAATATCTAGAAGATGATATAGATGTTAAAATAGATGGCCGATTAACCATTTGTTTATCTTCAAATGATAGTCGGCCAGAATCTTTGGTCGAACAACAATTAGGTATGACTTGCGGTGGGATCTGTTTCCCAAAACCGGCAAGTAACATGACTAAACATCTTCGACCACTGTATATAAAAGCTAATTTCAACGGAAAACCAATTTCTAAAGTCCTGATTGATAATGGGGCTTCAGTCAATATTTTACCAACTTCCGTTTTCAAGAGATTAGGGAAAACAAAGGTCGACCTTCTACCGGCCGAAATTTCGCTTGCCAGTTTTACTGGTAGCCCAGTACGGCCATTAGGAATAACTCCTATAGAAGTAGCAGTTGGCAGTACATCTAGATTAACAGCGTTCTTCGTAATGGACTCAGAGGCCAACTATAATGCTTTGCTGGGAAGGGATTGGATACATGCTAATATGTGTGTCCCCTCTTCTTTGCATCAAATGTTAATCATGTGGAAGGATTGTAAGGCCGAATTAATTAAAGCGGACAATAATCCTTTCCCGATTCCAACTAATGTTGTTGAGTCAAGATTATATAATTTTGGAGCTATGCCACTACAATTCTCCGGTATAGATAAGTATGGCCGACCGACCAAGGTCGCTACATCCTCTCTGGACGTAGATAGCCTAAATTAATTTTCCAAAGTTATTCATGGATCAGACGACAAAAGAAAAATGCAAAGAAACTTTGGCTCGGATTACAGCGTACTTAATCGAATCTGAAGCCACCAGAAATATGTCGGCTAGTCTAGCTGACTGCGTCGATGAAAACATCGATGAAATTACATGGCAAGATTTGAATCTTGAGCCAAAAAGACTTAATGACGAAGCGGCCGAAGTTAAAGATCCATTACAAGAAGTTTCTCTAGGAGAGAATAGGCCGATATATGTTAATCAAAGCCTGCCAGAAAAAGATAAAATCCTATTGATTGACTTATTAAAAGAATATAGAGATTGCTTTGCTTGGGATTACGATGAGATGCCAGGCCTTGACCGATCTTTAGTCGAGCATAAACTACCAATCAAAAAAGGATTTAGGCCATATAAACAACCACCAAGAAGAATGGCCCCACAAATCCATTCAAAGGTCAAGGAGGAAATTGATAGATTACTCAAGGCCAAATTTATACGGCCTGCCCAATATGCGGACTGGATATCAAATATAGTCCCAGTAATAAAGAAAAATGGGAAACTTAGGGTATGCATTGATTTCCGAGACCTTAATAAAGCCTCTCCCAAAGACGAGTACCCTATGCCGGTAGTCGATATGCTGGTTGATTCGGTCACAGGATATCAAATGTTATCCTTTATGGATGGCCATTCCGGCTATAATCAAATCTTTATAGCCGAAGAAGATATATCCAAGACCGCCTTTAGGTGTCCTGGTAATATTGGTACTTTTGAATGGGTAGTCATGCCTTTTGGACTAATTAACGCTGGATCGACCTATCAAAAAGCAATGGATGTTATTTTCCATGAATTCATTGGAGAATTCATGGAGGTTTACGTGGATGATGTAGTGGTCAAATCGACCAATATTGAAACACATCTCTTAAATCTTAAAAAGTCTTTTGAAAAGATGAGAGAACACAAATTGAAGATGAATCCTTTAAAATGTGCATTCGGCGTGTCGGCCGGTAATTTTTTAGGATTTCTAGTCCACCAAAAAGGTATTGAGGTCGATATCAATAAAACCAAGGCCATTCAAAATGCTAATGCTCCATCTAATAAGAAAGAGTTACAAAGATTCCTCGGCCAAATTAATTTCTTGCGCCGTTTTATTTCTAATTGTGCAGGCAAAACCAGAGCATTCTCACCACTGTTAAAGATTCGGTCAGAGGATGATTTCGTGTGGGAAAAGCATCACCAGGAAGCCTTCGAAAGGATAAAGGAATATCTATGCAAACCACCTATCTTAATGCCGCCAATAAAAGGGAAGCCGCTCAAATTATACATATCGGCCTCGGAAAGCTCATTGGGTGCTATGTTGGCCCAGGACAAAGAAAACGGCTTCGAACAAGCCGTATTTTATTTAAGTAAATCTTTGAACAATTTAGAAATAAAGTACAATGCGGTTGAGAAGCTATGCTTCTGTTTATATTTTGCTTGTATTAAATTAAGGTATTATATGATTCCTTTCGAAGTCTATATTATCTCTCAGACCGATGTTATTAAATACATGCTTAATAGACCGATTGTGAGAGGAAGAATCGCCAAATGGACGCTAGTGTTGATTGAATTCAGACTAGTATATGTCCCTCAAAAGGCAATAAAAGGCCAGGCGTTGGCCGATTTTTTAGCTGATCATCCCAATATCGATCTTGCGCCAGAAATATTTCCATGTATTGAGATTGGTAATATTGGTTTGGCACCTTGGACCCTGACTTTTGATGGTTCAAGAACGGAGGAAAGTGCTGGAGCAGGAATTATTATCATTTCGCCTACAAAAAAGGTAACTTGTTTTTCCCTTAAATTGGATTTCGAATGCTCAAATAATCAGGCCGAATATGAAGCATTAATTATAGGCCTCGAGATTTTACTTGATTTAGGGGTAGTGGCTGTAAAAATTAAGGGGGACTCCCAACTTGTTATTAAACAATTAACAGGGGAATATAAATGTTTAAGTGAGTCCCTAATTAAATATTATTACAAAGCCAAAGATTTAATTGACCGCTTTATCGAGGTCGAAATGCAATTTATTCCAAGAGGTGAAAATAACGAGGCCAATGAAATGGCCCAAATAGCCTCAGGTTTCAAAATTCCATTAGGGATATTCAAAAAGATGGTCACAATTGAAAGAAGAATTGAATCTTCAATTCTATTTTTAGTCGACCACGGAATAATGAATTTAGATATTACTCAAAATGATTGGAGATTCCCTATCATTGAATATTTAAAAGATCCGACCAAAGAGACTGACATCAAAATTAAGAGGCTCTCGTTGAAATTTGTTTTGTTAAATGACGAATTGTATAAAAGGAGCCCTGACGGCCTATTACTACTCTGCATATCACAAGAAGAAGCAATGCAGGTTATGGCCGAAGTTCATGAAGGAATATGCGGCGCACACCAAGCCGGCATAAAGATGAGATGGCTTATAAGACGGTACGGTTATTTTTGGCCGAATTCATTTAATGAATGCATAAAGTATGCTAAAGGATGTCAAGCTTGTCAGAGGTATGGCCCAATTCAACATGTGCCTGCTGTTCCACTACACCCCATTGTAAAACCTTGGCCATTTAGAGGATGGGCTATTGATATAATCGGTAAAATTTTCCCACCATCTTCTAAAAGACATGCATTCATTTTAGTTGCCACTGATTATTTTACAAAATGGGTTGAGGCTATTCCCCTAAAAACGGTCACACAGACCGAAATAATAAAATGTCTCAAAGAAAACATCATCCACAGATTCGGGCTTCCGCAAACAATTACGGCCGATCAAGGATCAGTTTTTACTGGTAGTGAAGTAATGGCTTTTGCAAAAGAATATGGTTTTGAAATAATTCATTCAACACCTTATTATGCTCAAGCCAATGGACAGGCCGAATCAACCAACAAAATTCTGAAACTCAATATTGAAAAAATGGTAGAAAATAACCCAAGGGTTTGGCATGAGTTCTTGTCTGAAGCATTATGGGCATACAGGAATTCTAAAAGAGAAAGTACAGGAGTAACTCCTTTTGAGTTGACTTATGGTCATGATGCCGTTTTACCAATGGAAATAACAGTTCGGTCAATGAGAGTGGCGCAACAAAATGGTTTATCAAATCAAGATTATTCAGATGCCATGTTGGCCGAACTTGAAGACCTTCATGAAATTAGGCTTATGGCACTTGATCATTTAAAAGCACAAAAAGATAAGGTCGCTAGAACTTATAATAAGAAGGTTCGACCTAAAACGTTTGTTGAAAATGATCTAGTCTGGAAAGTTATTTTACCAGTCGGTACCAAGAGTAATGAATTTGGAAAATGGTCCCCAAATTGGGAAGGACCTTTTAAAATTTATAAAGTATTAAAAGGTGGAGCCTATCACTTGCAGGATATGGATTCAAACATTCATAATCGGCCAATTAACGGCCGCTATCTTAAGAAGTATCATCCTACCATGTGGGAACAATGTTACAGAGATATATGAACAATAGGCATATTAACAAAGAACGGCTAAGAGGCCGAAATAACAAAAGAGAGAAGCATAATATAATAGCGAGTCACCTTTTGACCGCAAAAGATTAAAAAATCAAAAGTAATTGTATTGTCAAAAGTAACTGGAATACAAGAAGACCAAATGACCGAAAATTATTGTCATAATCCAAAAGGCTCAACGGCCAGATAAAATTGTTCAGAAAAATAAAACTAAGATGGGGGTACAACTGGCTCAAGGGCCAAAGGATTGCTTTCTGTTTCGGCCACTTCAACGGCAACTTGGGATTGAGAGGCTTCAAGGCCGACCAATGGAGGATCTGCTGGTAAAGGTACGCTCAGAGAAAACTTCAAGGAGTCCGTTGCTTTTACCCAGTCAGCCATAGCAGAGGCCGATCTATTAGAAGCTAACTTCACTTGGATCCTTGTTTTTTCCATTTGAGTACTGTGAGCTTTAAGTGATCTTGATAATTCTTCAGCAGTCCTGGCCGTATTGATCATATCTTCATTAGCTTTTGCCTTCACCTCTTCAGCCTTCTCAATCCCTCGCTGCAAGTCATAGAGTTCCCTCTTCAAATTCTCTATTCGGTCAGCTATGGCAGAAATAGTCCTCCCGCTCTCCTGGATCATCAGTTGGAAGCTCTCCATGTTCTTCAAATGTACCCTAGCCTCGGCCTTCATATCTTCACCCCTTTGAAGATTCTTTTCCCCTTCTTCGATCTCCTTACAGGCTTGTTCATAACTCACGAATATAGTCGCAAGAGAAGACACAAAGGCCTGAAGGTTTGCACTTAAGCCTGGGGTAAGATCAGGAGAGGATAGCAGAACATCAGCAGAAGACCTTATTCGGTCTGACTCCTTGCATGCATCAGAAAGAGCCATGGTCGAAACGGCCGTCAGATAGCTCTTTGCTTCAGAAACGTCAGTCTGCTTCGGAGTTGGAGGCTTCACAGGTTCTGCAGATTCACCCAAAAACGATCGCAGCCAAGCCAATGTGTCACTAGGGTCGACCAAGGTAGGCCGACTTTGACTAGGACCTGAAGGAGGTGTGTTCAGTGTGGCTGACGACCGGATTGGGGAAGGATAAATAGCAGGAAGAGGGGAGTCTATAGCAGCTTGAGTGCCCGAATCGGCCTGAGATGACCGTCTGAGTAGTTGGGAAGAGGGTTCACTCGTTGGCATGCGAGTTGTGTCTGTCTGGGACCCAGAAGGGGTAGGCTGACTCTGTTGGACTAAGGATTGAAAAAGGGAATCCATGTCCTGTCGGCCTTTAGACTGTTTCGCCACCTTGGCCACCTTGGCCACTGGAGCTTTGACTGTGGCCTTGCTTGGTGCCTTCCTTTTAGGTTGGCGAGGGGGAGGAGGATTAGCATCAACCGGCGCATCTTCTTCTTCTGAAGAAAGAATTGGCTCGAGAGGTGCCAGTGGCCGTTCTTGAACCTCGGCATATCGGCCAGCTGCAAGAAATAAGAATTCAGGATCAGTCAGATCGAAAATAAAACCCACAAATGATAAAAACTTACCCACTCTAAATCGAACATCAAGTGGCGTATACACGGAACGATCCTTCCACATTCGGACTTCTTGCCAGTTTGCGAAGTGACCACTCCACGTAACACCATCAGATGTTGATTCAGGTGGCCGATTTATGGGATCAATAGGTACAAAATCGGCTATACTTAGTGAAGTGGAAGGCATATTCGGTCTATGGTTTTCCAAAAAAGAATTAAAACGGTCATGAAAGGCATCCCAATTTATTCGTCTTTTAAACCGATGTTTTTCAAAAAATAAATCTTTTTGTAAACTTTTCTTTCTTAAAATTACATCTTGCATTTCATCAAGAATTTGACTAAATCTAGATTGTACCCATTTGATCCCATCAAATTTCTCAAAAGCCAAGACCGATTGATAATCTTCATACTGGTCAAGAGGAATACCTTTTTTCTTCTTCTGTTTCTTGTCTCCTGCAGACTGAAGAGAAGATGAATGGTCAGTGCTGCCAGATTCACTATCAGATGTACAGTTAAGAAGGAATCTATCAACAGACTCATTCGACCGGTACGGCCTCAGATACTCAGACCAAAAATGATCAAATTCTGCAGTGGCATCTTCATTAATGGGAAATGGAGGAACTGATGCAGGCCGAATTATTGAATAAATTCGGTCCACCCCCTCCACATCAGCTTCTTTTACGAGTGCTGGCCTCTCCAAGGAACCACAGTTGACTGAAAAGGTTATTGGGAAGGGAATGGATTGTATCAAGCCAAATTGGCGAGCTACATAGTGAGGGTTATAAGTTTCTACCCCACAACGGTTATTAGCAGACTTCTCAATAATGACTCTATGATGAATGTCCCTAGCAGTCAAAACGCTACTCCAAAAATTTAGTAAAGGCACAGGCCGAAGTGAAAAATCAATGGCTTGGATTACCCACAAAGGGAGAAATTTAGGATTGTCATAAATGAAAAAACGGGATCGGTCTTTATCAAAGAAGAAAAATTTGAAACAAGAAGAAAAAGAAGGAAGTACGCCTGTATGATGAATGAATTGATGACCTAGAGAAGGCACGCTAGGCCGAAACGAAAAAGTTGGACTTATTGGAGGAAAATAGGCATAAAGCCAGATCTGAAGCATCCATAAAGGGCCACCCCAGGTTTTAAAGTCAGAAGTCAAGAGATGATAAATCCCACGATATAGACTAGACAAAACGAGCGGGCCTAGGGAAACCTTATGACCATGGCTAAGAAAATAGGCCAATTTCAAATCGGCCTTCACTACTTGAAAGGCCGCAGTACAAAACAAATATTTACTTATCCAAAACAACAAAAAGGCAATATACTCGGTCTGAGATATATCACCTGTTTTTGGATTAAATTTGGAAATAAAATTTCTGTAAGATGAGTGTTTTCGGTCAAAAATTGGGAAGGAACTATCATCCTCAGGAAATGAGGTACTGGCATTCACGTAACCCCCATGAGGACGAAGACCGAATAAAGCGGCCAAGTCCAATAATGTTGGGGTCATCATGCCTTTATTAAAATGAAAACTGTTGGTTGAAACAGACCAAAAACAGAGGGAAGAAAGAAGAAGAGGTCGATTTAAAGTAATGGGAGACCTAGAAAAATATATAACCTCATACAAACCAGAGGTTTTCCATTCATCGGC
>JAESVK010015267.1:0-18040 GCA_017140935.1 Hamamelis virginiana | reverse complement strand
GAATTAAAAAAAAGTCAATGGTAAAAAATCAAAGAAAAGAAAGAAAAAAATTGGCAAAAAAAATGAAGAATTAAAAAATTAAAAATTAAAGAATTAAAAAATTTAATTAAAAAATGACAAGAAGAAGAAGTGGCAAAAAAATTGATTTCAGTTATCAATCAATCATTAAAAAAATTTGAAAAAGTTAAAGTACCACTCGGCAGAATTACAAATATATAAATAATAGAATGATATTTAATTTAATTAAAAAATAAAGAGAGAAACAAATTGGAATTGGAATTGGAATTGGAATTGGGGTCATTCTTTTCTTGTGCTGTCTTCATTTAATTACCATTTTGTTGGATGACATTCTTCTACTCTCCAAACATTGCACCCTATCCTCTCTGCCTCTCCACTTTCTTTTCTTCTCCTGTCTTCTTCTACATCATCATCATACCACATTCATCAATTCACTTTTCAATCATTCATCACAAAAATTTCAAAAAAGGAATAATCAACACTAAATAATCAATGAATGCTTGTGTTTTTTAAGATTCACGTACCTGCCACTGAAGGCCGGGGACAGTATCTCTCTGCTATTCTATTTTTGTGACTTCAAACTCATGAATTCATTCCTGCTGCTCGCTCCTCTGGGTCATAGATGAACCTGTTATCTATCTCAACATAAGGGATGAGGGAAATCTTGGGCCAATCTCGTCCGCGATCCTTTTTGCACCGCTGTTTTAGCAGAGGACACTCCCTGATCCATAGTCGCAAGAGTGAGGGAGGCAGCCCCTCCTCTGGAAAGGATTGGAGCTTAGGGCAATTTACGATTTCCAGAGTTTCAAGAGAGGGAGGCAGCCCCTCCTCTGGAAAGGACTGGAGCTTAGGGCAATTGTCGATTACCAGCCATTCAAGAGAGGTAAGGTTTTGAAACCCTTTGTAGGATAGGTATTCTAGATTCGGGAAATTTGCAAGCGACAAGTGGGTTAGAGAGGTGGGCAGAATCATCCCCTTCTCCTCCTCTGGAAACGACACCATATCTGGACATCCTTCATCAATTTCAAGCACTTGAAGAGAGGTGAGTCTGTGCAAACCCCACTCATTCAAGGACTTCCACATCTTGACATTTTTTATCCAAAGTGATGTTAGGTTGGTGAGGAAACCCGAATCTTTTGGAAAGCATACCATGGCTGGACATTTAGATATCCACAATTGTTGAAGAGAAGCGAAATCGGGCAGGGCATCGAGTTTGATACAGTCCCAAATCCCAAGATATCTCAAGTTGGCGGCAAAACACCCTCCATTCGGAAAGGAAACTAAATTTGGGCACCCTTCTATCCAAAAGTCAGAGAGATGGTTGAGGTTTTGCAAGCCCTCGGGTAAGGATTTAAGGCTTTCACAATTCCTGATCGTAATATCTTCAAGAGACGTGTTGTTGTGCAACCTATCTGCTACAGACCCCAGCTTTGGACAATTCTGAATAGAAAGGCGTTTAAGTGAGGCAGGTAGCTCACCTCTTGATGATAAGGTCGTGAGGGAATCACAGCTTATAATAAACAATTCTTCAAGAAACGCATAGTCAGGAGAGTGCATCAATCCTGTCTCCAAAACTGACACGAGTCTCGGACACTCGACAATTCTCAGCTTTCTAAGGGATGTGAGGCTGTGCAAACCTTGTAGCTTCTCAAGATTCTCACAATCAGATACTTCTAGAGATTCAAGTCTACTACAAGGCAACCCCTGTTCCTGTTGCTGTTGCTGAAGCTCTTCTTCTTCTTCTTTTGCCACTAACGAAACAAAATTGGGACAGCTCCGAATTTCTAAACGGCGAAGAGAAGTGAGGTTTTGTAATAATCCCACCTCTTTCTGCCACAAACACATCAGCTCACCACAACCTTCAATCTTCAATTTTTCTAAATTTGTTAAACCTTGCATGAACCCTTGTGTAGTTAGACACGCGAACTTTGAAATATTAGAAAGAGTCATGGACTTTAATGCGCTGAGGCCTTCCGTGCTCCTGTACAGCACTTCTTCGCATCCCTGGATGTCTAATTTGCAAAGCTTTGGGAGGCTTGAAATTGAAACCGCAAGTTGATCACATCTTCCCCCGATAATGAGTTCTTCCAAGGAAGGAAGATGGCTGGGTAGGCTTCCCAGCAATTTGGGACAGCTTCTAATAGAAAGCTTTTTTAAGCTAGAGAATATTACAGCTTCAATATGCCCATCAACTCCGGAAGGAAACCAGTCCTTCCATTCTGGCATCTCCTCGAAGCTAAAAGTCTCTAATAATGGAAATGGCTTTGACAAACTCTTCCCATAGAACTCAATACCCACGGTAGTCACTCCATTCATTCCCCGAATGAAAAGATGTTTGAGAGAGAGTAGCTGCCCGAGTGGTGGCAGAGATGTGCATTTTAAACAGTTTTCTAACCTCACGAGTACCATATTAGAGAAAGAAGAATCCCCTACCCAAGTTGGAAATGTTATACCACGGTACCACTCGATGGTGAGCTCTTTCAACTTCTTATGAGGTTGTAACATGTCGAGCACTTCTTTTTCAGCCTCTTCATTTCTTGAATCTTTAAATTCGGAACTCCATCCCATCGTTAACCCATTGAGGTCCTGCTTCTCCTTTAAACCAGCCTCCCTCGCATCTCGAGCATCAATCACATTCTCCAGCCTTGAAATGCAGAGTGTCCCCCGAAGATGCTTTAATTTCATCAACTCACTTATCCTAGAACCATTGTCATCACCCACAATAAAATTCGACAACTTTCGAAGACCTGTCAATTTACCTACTCGCGGTGGCATCTCTTTTATTGAATTTGCATTTGTGAAATCGAGAAGACGAAGGTTGATTAGATTCTCTGTTGTTGTCGGCAGTTTCTTGAGACGGGAACAATCTTTTAATATCAATGTCTGTAAATTGTAGAGAGTACTTGTTGATTCGGGTAAACATACAATTCTACTCCGAGAGAAATCGAGGTACCTTAAATGTTTCAAATCACCAAGGGAATCTGGTAACTCGGTAATCCAGTAATTTCTCAAAGAAAGCACCCGTAAGCATCTTAACTCCGGCAACAAATTGAGAGGAACATAATTAGTTAAGTAGGCATCATCATCTGGTGTCTTTAGTGCTAGGAAAGTTCGTAGCTTCTTAACTTGATTAAAGGCCTCAAATCTTTTTTTTCCGTCATACGTGCTACCAACGAAAGATGAATAACGAGCTTTTTTGGAAATTTCACCATGACTTTGACCCTCCACCCTAAAACATGTTTCTCCAGCTACCCATTGGGCTAGATCTTTGATGAGGTCATGCATTACGAACCGCGATTCATTAATACTTGATAGTTGAAAGAATGACCTCGAAAATAGATCGCGAAAATACACACGTCCTATATCTTCCATTTGCTTTCCTTGGCTTTGTTGTTGCACCAAACCTATTGCCATCCACAATCGGATTAATTCTTCCTCCTCGAATTCATAGTCCTCTGGGAGTATTGAGCAGTAAGCAAAACACTGCTTCAAGTGTGGAGGTAGATGGTAGTAGCTTAGCCTCAAAGCTGGAATAATGCCGCAGTTCTCTTCCGGTAAGTCCCATATCTTACTGTTTAACACATCGTCCCATTCGTCGAGGTTTACTTTAGTGCGCAAGAGGCCTCCAAGGGTCTTCGCAGCCAAAGGCAAGCCCTTGCACCTTTTCACAATTTCCTCACCAGTTTGTCTGAAGTTTGGATATAAATCGAAATCATTTGCTCCCAATGCATGTTGGGCAAACATAGACAAACAGTCATCATTTGATAATAACCCCAAATGGTAAGGTCGAGAAACATTACCCATTATTTTTGAAATAGCTTGACTGCGAGTTGTGAAAAGAATTTTACTTCCTGGAGCTCCTACTTCAAGAGGCCTCCGTAGCTTTGTCCAGTCCTCATAGTTCTCATGCCAAATGTCATCCAAGACGAGAAGAAATTTCTTTTTGAACAGTTCTTTTTTCAAATTCACATGAAGCGAGTCTAAATCATTGACATTAGAAGGCTGGGAACTGAATTTTTGTAGCATTTCTTTTGTTACCTGAATGAGATCGAATTGTTCAGAAACACAAACCCATGCTTTGGTATCAAAATGATCATTCACTTTGGCATCATTGTAGACGAGCTGAGCGAGAGTTGTTTTACCGAGACCCCCCATACCGATTATAGGGATCTCACATAATCCACCATCACTTGCTTCACCTCCCAACAACAGTTGAAGTATTGCCTCCTTATCTTTTTCCCTGCCATAAACATGAGTTTCCGGTAGTGAAGAAGTCAGCTGGCTGGCCCGTCTTTCTTTTGTTCTGTTAGAAGCCCCTCCAGAAATCTCTCTCAACCCCAGGGTATCTTTTTGTTTCTCGATTTCTTGTAATCTAGAAGTGATCTCCTCTATCTTGGACTCCATGTTAAAATTAAACATAACAGTACTTGGTTTGAAACTAGTACAACAACTTGGGATGAGGCTTCGTAACTTACTTGTGCTTGCTTGAGGTTCCTCCACCAACTTGCGTCGCAGAACTTCGGTGGAAAACTCATCCAATACGTCCTCCACATCATAAGCCAAATCTCGGAGGTCGTTCAGCCAATTTTTGATGGTCGATACTGTTATCTGCTTCTCCTCTGCATCGCTGAGCACATCTTTAATTTTGCTGAGCATATTCTTCCACTTCTTCACGGCAGTTTCGACTCCCTCGCGCTGCGCAAAGTAGTTGATAAAATTTTCCGGGGAGAGCAACTTCTCGACTAACACATTAATAGCTGCAGATAGAAAGATCTCCGCCATGTTTTAGATCTACCTCTGTTTTGAGAAATGAACTATGAAAATCAAGAACAGAATGGTTTTTGGTGTGCAAGCTTGAGCGATCACATAAATGAATGTTTTTTTTTGTTTTTTTGTTTGACTTAGAGAATGATTCTCATTGTTAGACTACAAAAAATATTATTATTGTCTAAAAGTTTTTCTCACTAACTCCCTATAATTGAGAGATGAAATGAAGGCACTAACCAATGCATATATTCCTTATAAAAGCATTGCTACTGCCTCTCTTATCATACAACTACAAAGCAATGGGCCAAAATTCCATTATCAGAATTATTCACTAAATATTTACTATTTACAACTCCAAAGTGATGGTGGTTTTAGCTCACACGAAAAAGGAAAAGTTGAAAAAGTTAGAAAAGTGAAACATGACTTGGATTCAATTGTTAAAGAGAATATGAAAATATTCAGTTTATGTGTGAAAGCTTAAAAGCAACTTCTAATAAAACTTTGGATTCAATTATTAGATATGGCAAACTTGGTGAGAAATTGAAACGGGATGAATGTATGAAGTGGCAGCATTTGTATGATTTAATGACATATGACTGGAAATCTCAATTGGACCCCATATAGCCCAAGGTTGTTCTAGCCTCTTAGTATTCTCTAAAAATAAACAACTAATTATTACCAATTTCTAAATTAAAATATTGCTTATGATTCATTGGTATCTCTCTTTAGCATACATAGTGGTGGAGTCATTATTTTGGTTGGGTTTTTGAGAGAGGGAGAAAGTTGGAATTTTTTTACCTCCCAATCAACCTTTTGAGAAAGCAGCATGTGACATGCAGCGCACTCTTAATATTCAAACAACTACAAAGCAACGTGGAAAAATTATATATGAATTATTCACCATTTACAATGCCAAAGTGATGGTGGAAAAAGAAAAAGTTGCAAACGTTGAAAAGTGTAATATGGCCGGCTTAGACTAGTCTTTTTACTCAATTATTAAAGCGAAGAAGAAAAAATTACTCTAATAGGTTAAAAGAAACTTTAGATTCTCATCACTGTTGATTGATCAAATATTATTAGTTTTTTTTTTTTTTAAATATATTATTTTTAGAGTTCAAACTTCTACTTGATTTAGAAGATGACGTCATAATCATTCTAGGTAATTTAAAAAGTGATGGGATAATTGTCAAAAATTTTATACTAGAAGTGATTGCGGCACGAGCTAGAGAATTCTAATTTTTGCCACAGTGACATGGTACAAATGTTATTTCCCATTTGAGGTGCCAAATTTTGTACTTCAAATGACACACAATCTATTTGGATGCCAATGCTATGCCAATTGAGGTGTCATTGCCAAAATTTGGCATTGGCACCCAAATAGGTTGCTCCAATGGTGCACGTACAATTTAATTTGGGATGCCAAATTTTGAAATTGATACCCCATTCTTTCTGGGGTTTTATACCAATAGGACCTTGGTATAAGATGCTTATATCAGTAAGTCCTTACGGTTTTTGGTACGGTGATACATGAATATGCAATTTTAGTACGTAAAAAGACATAATTGCCCATATATGAATTTGTTTCATATTTGGCGGCCGTTACCAAAATACTTTATAAATATCTATGTCTAAATTTCTAAAATCTCGTCCCTATTTCAACAATTTTGAAATTAAAATTTTTGAGTTTGCTATTCATAGAAAATTTTCGGATAGAAAAAATATTTTAAAAAATAAGTGAACATATTTAGCTTTGATTATATACAAAACTTTACATTACTGAAAATATACCAAAAATAAAAAATAAAAAAAATCATAGAATCAAGTTCCATGTATACATTTAACAAAACTTGAAGAAACATGCATCTCTTAAGAAGATTAAAAAATAAAAAATAAAAAACTACCGACATACATGTCTCTTTGAAAAAATATTTTATATTTAGTATTGAACGGCAAAAAAAAAAAAAAAAAAAAAAATTAAATTTTTTTTTTTAAAAAAAAATTTTTTTTTTTTTTTTTAAAAAAAAAAAAATAGAGATACATGTATATTTGAAATAGATTTAAAAAATAACATAGAGATACATGTGTCTCTAAAAAACACAACACAGAGATACATGTGTCTCTGAAAAAGACTTTAAAAAAACAAAGAGATACATAATTAGAACAAATCCTTTCATAGATTCATAAAAAGAAAATGAAAAAAAGAAATAGAAAAACAAAAAACTTCTTGGGTTCGCTCCCCTTTCTACGCATGACTCACCATGCATGCTCACCATTATGTAAAAATCATCTAGTGTATAGAAGTAAAGGAACTACAGTAAAAACATGGATAAGGAGGGGGTATGCATACCTATACCTAGAGGAGGTAAACTAGTTGTGTGAAGTGTGGTAACGTCTACACTTGCAAAGACTCCAATGATAAGATAATAACTTTGAAAGTAAATATTAGATTATCTTTTTCCTTGAAATTAGGATAAAGATTCTGAACATGGTAACGTATATACTGAAAATTTGTGAAAGCTATATTAGACATTCTCTCACTAATATCTAATTTTATTTTTAATCTGTTTAGATTAGGATAACTACCTAAAATTAAGGGGATTAAATCTGAAGATAATATAATAATTAAATGCTAGTCAAAATATGGAAAACTAATGAAAGGGTATATTAGTCAACCTCTTATTATTAGTTGACTTCAATTTTGATGACCTAGAGGGTCCTCTCGGTAAGGGATTTTATCATTTGAACTTGATGATAATAAAATTTATTTTCAGGGTCTTTTGGATCATTTTCCCAAATATTTTGTGTGTGAATGTAAAGCGATCGCATATATAATTAGTTTTTGGCTTTGACTTACTGAATCATTTTCATTAATTGGTTGCTATTGCCTATTGATGGACCAATTACAATTGCTCAGATAGTGGGGGCGGGTGGCGGGTCTCACACTAAAACGAAAATGTTAAGTAAAGCTCCAATTTGGGTTGCAAACGAGCCAAGCCGGCCGAGCTTTGGGTTGCTCAAGCTTGGCTTGGTCAAAAGCTTGATTATTTAAATTTGAGCCAAGCTCAAGCCTAAGTTAAATGAGTCGAGCTTTGGTTTATTTGAGCTTGACTTGTTTATTATCGAGCTTGTTCGCGAGTTATTTATGAACGGCTTGATTAATTTGTAACCTTAAATTACAATAAAGGAAAGTTAAAAATTAATGTAGAAAGCTTAAAAAAAAACGTCTATATAATTGGTTTATATTGGAAATAAAAAAAAAAATTAAGCCAAAAAAATAAAGTCATGAATATGTTGAGTTTATTCAAGCCTAAATTATAATTTTTTTTATGAGTCTAAACACAAATTTTTAATGAGCTTGTTCACGAACACAAATGAGCTGAGTCTAGGTGTGTTTGATCTTGACTTGTTTATTAAACAAGCCTAAATTTAAGGTTTGGGCTTGGCTTGTTTACTAAATAAACGAACTCGAGTTGTATCATTATCAAACGCGTTTGCGAGCCGCTCATGGGCGGCTTGGCTCATTTGCAGCCCTAGCTCCAATTAATAAAGTGTGAGAAAAAAAAAAATCAAGCGTTCCAACAGCTAACTCAATATGATAAAAAAATAAATAAAAATTCATCTCAAGATGCACAAGCCACATATGCCCCATGTGAACCAACTTGGTATACAAATTAATTAATGATACATGCCTAGAAATTAATATTAAAAAAAATCATCTGGCAATGTGCAAGACACATGCACATGTGAACCAACTTGTTATATATATAAACTATTTATGGTACAAACCTAGAACCAATATTAAAAGATAAATAAATCATCTGGACTTGCACAAGCCACATATGCCCCATGTGAACCAACTTATTAAAAATTATTCACCATTTACAGTGCCAAAGTGATGATGGTGGGCCTCACACATATCGAAAAGGAAAAGTTTGGAAAAGTGCTAAGATGGTCTGCTGGAGTTTAGGACAAAATTCACGAGCAGCAGCAGCAGCTCTCTCTCTGATGAGGAACAGCTCATCTGATTCCGCCGGCAAACCACCACCCACGCCAAATATAGATGGCCACCCCTCTCTCTCTCTCTCTCTCTCTCTCTCTCTCTGAGACCAAGAAACAAACTGAAGACCAAGCGCCAAATGCACTGCCAAGAATTCAACAAAAATAGTAGGGGTGTGCGCGGGTCGGTTGAGGGCGGGTGAAGGGTAAAACCGCCAACCTACCCGCCCTTGGCGGGTGGCTAATCCTTCCACCCGCCAACCAACCCGCCTACCTCAATAACCAGCGGGTTGGTTGAATATTTGGCGGGTTCCAACCGGCGGGTTGGGCGGTTGAACCGTTGAAGCATTACTAATTTTTTAAATAAATACCTAAAGTCCCTAAAACCATTTTAAGAAACAAAGACACTTCAAATTCATATCTAACAATGCAATATTGTGTTCTTTAAAAATTAAACGATAATCCAAGCAATTCTTTCAATAGTTATCATAATTGATCTGTCATTTAGCATAAAGAATAGGCATAAAGAATTCAAGACTTGATTAACAAACCAAGCCCCCAATTATAACCAAAAGAGAAAAAAGAAAAATTAAAATATGGAAATTAAAGGTTCAGAGTTTCTCTTACAAGGACATTGTGCTCCTTCACGGCTGAAGGACTAATTTCGGACCCAAAGTCATTGCATGTAGGATACCTCCACCTCAGAAGCTTTAGTAAAATATCTGTCTTAAATATGTAGACTCCCATCGATGCAATATATGGGGATTTCAAGGCATCTAGCGAAGACAATCCTAAGAGAGTCATATATCTACTTGCTGCAGGGAACCAACCAAGAACCATTATTAAATAGAAATTATTTAACATATGAGATCATGACAGTCTACATACATAAATGGAAAGGAAGTACTGAGGCAAAAACATATAATAGAAATTTTGGGGTCTAATGATAGTAGCTTGTTTAAATTAATTTAGAAGGTAGCTATCTTAAATCTAGGCTTTTCTGATATCAATCTGCAGTTAGTTTCTAGTTAAGTGGGTGAAAAATGTTAAAATGGATTAAATTGGTAATTTTTTAGCAGGGAAAAAACTTAGATCATCATCATTGACTAAATGTTCTCTAAAAGATACTTGCAAGCTCTTCAATAATGGAGGGTATCTTACCATTGCTTTCAAATCAGCACCCTTTGGTTTTTCAGCAAAGTGAATGATTTGGCCTCTGCTGTCTATCTTCATCAATCCATAATCTGATGCGTGGCTGGAAAATAACCACTCAACTTGAGATGAAATCCAAGAAGGCAAGAAGCAAAAGATAAAAGGAAAAAAAAAAGATTTTGAAGTGTCTTTGTTTTCAACTTGAGATGAAATCCAACAGA
This sequence comes from Hamamelis virginiana, assembly GCA_017140935.1. Lineage (NCBI taxonomy): Eukaryota > Viridiplantae > Streptophyta > Magnoliopsida > Saxifragales > Hamamelidaceae > Hamamelis > Hamamelis virginiana. Next base: position 7,886 of record JAESVK010015267.1, on the reverse strand, counting down.
CCTTCACATTATCAATTTTCCGGAAGTGAGGTTCAGATGGCTTGGGTGCATCACAATTGCCTCCTCCACTGTGCCAGCCTGATGACTGACTACTAGCACAACCTTTGTCCCCATCAGGATGTTCTGCTCGATCACCAGTCCAACTTGATTTGTTCCCACCAAAAGATTTTGCATACAGGCCCTGCAAATTTTTGTATCAATTTTCCGGAAGTGAGGTTCATATGAATAAGCTTCCGATTTCTTAAGAAGAAATCCATGAGCATATGTGTCAGAATGCCACACTTCTTCACACACACACACACACACACAAAAAGAGAGCATGTATTGTATCCAAGGTTTCAGAAACAGCAAGACATTATATATATATTTATTATTTTATTATGTATGTTGGGGTGGGTGGGTATGTGTACAGAAGCCCACACACATGCAAAGGCTCTATGCAATAGAAAATTTATCTGGAAAGTTTCTAAAAGGAGCATTTTTCACAAAAAACCAGCAACAAAAAATACCAAGTCAGTAAGCCAAACAAAATGCAACAGAAAAATTTACCAAGTCATCACAATGACCAAACTGACCAAACAAAAAAAGACTCCCACAAAACCAACACACCAACAACAGAAAAAACCTCCCTAAAAGGCAAAACCAGCAACACAGAATGCAAGAGCTACAACAGACAAACCAACTAACCAAGCTTACCCATGGAAGAAGAATGGAGAGATGAAGCCCTGTTCTGAGACGGCGCAGGTGCCATTTGTGCAGAAGGCAACTCTGCAGGCGACATACCATAAGGAGCTTCACTGATCATGGAACTGGGACTTGGACTGGGGCTGCTATAAGTTTTGGTACCAAACTTCAAATCAGTTCTGGTAACCCACAAAACCAAGAAATATGTACAAGAAATATGGAGAGAAAAATAAACAAAATATATATATAAATATAAACCAACCCATGATGGCATTCCCTATGTGTAGCCCCAGGAGTTGAAAGCGTCGTTTTTGCTGTCTTCAAGTCATTGTTTCCTTTAAGAACATTGCAAAGAAGTTCCTTTATTGTCGAGAGCCGTTTTAGATCTTCAATTGCACACCCTGTGGAATCATCTGTGACATTGACCACAGCTGCAGCTCTAGCATTGTGTGTCCATATCTCGGCATTTACCACATTACAATGAAGGTCAGCAAGAACTGCACATACTTCAGATAGTAAACCAGGCCTGTCTGTACCAGCTAACTCGATTGAGGTGTGCTCTTCAGAGGGCATCACCCCAACAGACCCTCTCAACGGGTTTACAAAGTTGGCATCACTTTCAAGTGTCTGCAAAAAATTGAAGACTGACATGAGGAATGATAAGGTTTAAATGAAGGAGAGCGCTTGAGAAAAATATGCAAAAATGATCTCTCTCTCTCTGTCCCCAGGTTTATAGCTACTAATCAACTAAATTCAAGCACTTTAAACGAACATCATTCAACGTCCTTTACTAGTACAGATAAGTGTCTTTATTATGCTAATTCATGGATTTCTTAATAAAAGAGGACAGTGAAAACAACAAGCATAGCAGTAGTTGGAAATTCCTTACCTTTTGGATATAATTCATGACCTCTTTATCTCGGATTTTGTTCCCGTCTTGGTCGATCACATTGAAAACTGAAACATCAAATTTTGAAGCAAGAAAAAGATGAAAAAACAAAAGTAAGCGATTCAAGTTTGTTTTAGAATCGATTTGGGCAGCAAAGTAGAAACCATACCGTCCATGAACCATCCCCCGTCAGACGAGATATATGCTTTGGTAATGACAAGGTTCATATCGGTTAGCACTTGGATGACTTCTAAAGGAAATGCACATTGACAGATAAAACTGATTTAAAGGAAATGCACATTGACAATTATCAAGAGAGAGAGAGAGAGAGAGAGAGCATTAAAGCATGAGGATTAAGATAAGAACAACTGCTCAGGATATTCCAACATTCAAAACATTTATCATATGCACAGATAAAACTGCCAAATTCCATTTAAGAGTAAAGATAGCACTATAGCAGCATGGCTGACAGGTTCGCATATTATACAAAAACAGGGTAACAAAAAAAGGGCACTCACATATTACAGTTATTTTGTAACTCGGGAACAGATAAATTTGATGACACATTCTGAGTAGCAGCCTGATATTTCTGAGCAGCAGCCCCAAGTTGACTAACCTGCACAGTACAATTAAAAAGTCACATATGAATAATACAAGAACAATGCAACTCTTAACTGTCATACAACACATAGAAAACTCTACAATGAATGCAAAGAACTCATCTCCAATCTTCTTGACCTCAAAAAGTCTAGCCCCAGCAGTTTCTGTTATGACCAAGTCAGGTTTGAACTTCAGTATTTGCATGCAAAGATTCCCAATGTATTCTTCCATCCATTTTTCAAGGGAAAACAGAGTGGATGGCTGGATGCCAATAAAAAATTTAAATACGCACCTCAAATACCCACCCACATGCTTGCATATCCCAATCTTTTATGTGCTTCAAGTCTTCAACCTTATTTTCTTATGCAAAAAGATACAAAGGATAAAGTGTATAAGAAAATTTATATCATTCAACACTTCTTTGGGTACAAAGAATAAAATATGAAACAAGTAAAAGCTATTGAGAAACTCAAATGATTTACCTGAACTGTAGCTTGAGGCAACTATTTCTCAACCAAGGCGATTCTCATCCTTCTAAGTTTAATATTGCATCATATGATGATATAATCCTCATAAAAAATAAAAAAGCATAAGCAAGCATACCAATTTATAATAAAACATATACAAAATATAGGTCATCAAATTAGTTTATGTGAAATAGAGTAACATACACACTAAATAGTCAAATACTAAAAGTAACATGTACATAGTATGAGCATAGAGAAATGAAGTAGCTAAGGTGATACACAAAATAGTCTAAATGACACAAAAACTGCTTCAATGACAGCAACAGCAGGTCAGCAAAATGGTTTCACGGTGGCATAGTTTCAATTAAGCCTTCAGTCGTCCACAAGATGAACTAATCCAACAGGAGGATGTGATCCAGTGAATTCTGTAACATACAAAATAGTATTAGTATTGTTATTCAAATATTGTTGACATATTAGTATTAACAAATCACTTAAACCAAATTTAGCATAAAAAAAATGTTAGCATGTTACCTGATTCAATTTCTTCGTAGTTTTCAAGTTCATTCAATAATTCTTTGACGTTGATTGAACTCTTTGAAGACCGCAACCAATTTTGTGCACAAATAAGCGCCTCCACCATCTTAGGAGTCAAAGAACTCCTAAATGGATCAAGTACACGACCACCAGTACTAAAAGCTGATTCAGAAGCCACTGTAGATACTGGGACAGCCAAGACATCTCTTGCTATTTGAGAGAGAATCCGATATCTATGCCTATTAAGCTTCCACCAAGCCAAAATATCAAAGTTGGCAATGGATGGATCATCACAATCCTCTGCCAAAAACCTATCCAACTCTGACTTATTTTGCATACTATTTTCCACCTCCAAATGTTTTTTATATTGAGAGGCCCAAAGTTTACTAGCATCTTCCTCATTTTCATCAATCTCTGTCTCTTCAGAAGCTTGACTTGCACCGGATGTTTCAACATTAGCACATGAGTCTTTTTTCACATAATGCTCATACAAGCGAATTAATTTTAACTTCACCTTCTTTGTTAGGTCTTCAGCCATGAAAGAATCATACACTTTAGCAAAAGAAAAACTGACATACCCCAACTTATAACGAGGGTCCAAGACAACAGCAACATACAACAAAAAATTTATATTATCAAGATTTTTCCAATATTTGTCATATTTTGTTTTCATGCTAATTGCCATATCACCCAACTCTGTATCCCCACTTTTAGTTAATGATGTCAACTTAGATTGCACCGACACAAGTTCATGGAAAAATGCATTGGATGTAACAAATAAAGAACCTGAGAACTTTAAAGTCACATTGTAAAAAAGCCTCAAAAAGCGAATAAATAATCTAGCTTTGTCCCAATCATCCATTTTAGGGGGCCCATGGATTTTCCTCCCTTTTCCCTTCCCTTTTCCACCCTCATTCCCATTCTCATTTTCAACTTCATCCTCCATAAAGTATAGGAGGTATCTTGGGTCATCTTCTTCAAGCCTCTCAAAAGCTTTTTGAAATTTTTCTGCTGTCTCCAACATTGAAAAGGTTGAATTCCACCTAGTTGCAACATCTAGGCTTACTAAATTTTTATTAGAAATCTTCTCATTTTGCACACAATCTTTAAAAGTTTGAAGCCTAGAAGGTGAAGACCTAACATACTTCACTGCATTTCGAATCTTCACAATTGACTCATTTTGTTCTTTCAAACCCTCACCCACTATTAGATTCACAATATGTGCACAACACCTCATATGCATAAACTCATTGTCTAAGATAGTGGAACTCCAATCTTTTGTTCTTCTCTTCAAATATTTGATAGCAGTGTCATTGGAGCTAGCATTATCAACAGTGATGGTGAAAATCCTATCAATCCCCCACTCTAACAAGCATTTTTCAATGTGTTTTCCAATTGTTTCACCTTTATGATTAGGAACTTGACAAAAGTTTAGAATTCTTTTGTTCAAGTTCCAATCATCATCAATCCAATGAGCAGTAAGGCACATATAGTTCAAATTTTGGATTGATGTCCAAGTGTCAGTGGTTAGGCAAACACGTTGCTTCTTTAAGAATTTTTTTAATTTTTCCTTCTCTTCGCAAAAAATAGACATGCAATCACGAGCAACAGTAGTGCGAGAAGGGATAGGAAACCTAGGCTCCATAACTGAGCAAAAATACCTAAAACCTTCCTTCTCCACATGTCTAAAAGGCAACTCATCAACAATAATCATTTTAGAAAGTGCATTTCTACATAATTTTTCATTGTAATTAACTGCTTTTAGACTATCACTCATAGGACCATCATGTGTTTTCCCCTCCCCCTCATCTCTTTTAGAAAAACAAATAGTTTTTTGTTTTTGGTCCACAACTCTCAAAGGAGACTTTGTGCATTGCTCCTTCAGATGACCCCACATATTACTAGTCCCATCCCGTTTAGACCGAGCCCCATATTTTGTTCCACAGTAGTTACATGAAGCCTTACGGTTTTCGACAGTTGTATTTTCATCAATAGTAAAATGCTTCCACACTTCAGATTTTCTATTTGTATTCTTACATACTTTAGGAAGGGCAGAAAGGCCTTTATTACCTTTGGTTGGTGGGGGCATGGGGGGGTTTTCATTTTGCTTTTCATTATCTCCAGCAGGACCAGCACCACTTGGAGTTTCAACCGGGTCATCCATAATCTATTTTAAACACAAGTACCAAAAAAAAAAAAAAGAGGTAAGGTTTGGCCGTTTGGGAAAACAACATATATATTATTATATAATAAACAGTAACAGAGCTGGTAATATATAATAAACAGAGATTATTATATGAAATTAGTACATGTTATTATAATGTTATGCATGTGGGAAAACAACATATATAAAAAACATAGATTATAATAAACGACATATATAAAGGCATAAAGCTAGTACTTAGTACATGTATAATATATGATTATATGACATATATGCGACTATGCGAGGGAGTGAGAGCCTGAGACTCTGAGAGGAAGAGAGAGAGAGGGAGAAAGAGTCGCTGCCTGTGACTGTGAGGGAGTGAGACTGTGAGATAGTGAGAGGGAGAGGGAGAGAGAGAGAGACGGTGACTGTGAGGAAGTGAGAGGGAAAGAGAGTAAGAGGGAGAGAAAGAGACGGTGACTACGTGAGAGAGAGAGAGAGAGAGTGAGGGGGAGAGAGAGAAAGAGCAAACCTGAGGCCTGAGGGAGATCGGGGTCGCTGACTCGCTGGGAAAAGGAATGATCGGCTAGTTGAGCTCTGGGATGGCTTCTTTCGAGCAGCCGGCGGGGATGATCGGAGCCTCGAAGAGGATGATCGGAGCCTCGGAGGAGATGATATTGCCGACGGTAAGAGGGATCGGCGGCGGCACAGTCGCGGTGAGCCGGTGATGATCGGGGTTTGAAGCTTCGAGCTCCGTATTCCGTAATGGCGTAAGGTGCGACCGTGCGAATGTGCGATTGAACTTTACTGTAAAGTGTAATCGTAGAAGATAGCAGTACTTACTTTACTCTCCCGCCAATACAAAGCTTTTTATATATGTAATATATCATAATAAAGATATAAAAAATAAACATTTAAGTAATGAAGGGCGGGTCGGGTCTATATGAATTTTTGAGGTCTTCACCCGCCACCCGACCCCACCCGCAACATATGAATTCTCTCCACCCGACCCCACCCGCCAGAAAGCTTATATTCGCGGGTGGCGGGTCGGTACGGGTCGGAGCAAGCGGGTTGAGCGGGTCGGGCGGTTTTTTGCACACCCCTTAAAATAGCATTCTTCTCTCTCCTAATCTTTTGCACCTCTCATTCTCTCTTTAAAACCAAGAAGTATATGTGTGTGTATGTGTACACCAAAATTGATCCTGTAAGGACGTTTTTACGCTTCTTATGATCAGTCCACTTTCACCAAAAGAGGTATTTTGAAAAACAGACCATTGGATTAAATAATCTTAATATGTATGTCATATTTATAAAAAATCATAGTGATCCAATGGTTGGTTTTAAAAATACAGACACTTAAACAAATATGACAGCATCCAATAGTAAATAGTACTATCGATCAAAATGTTTTAGACTGTATTTTGAAAATCAATTGTCGAATCACTGTGATTTTCGGTAGACCTAGTAGTGACAAAATCAAGAATTTGATTGCGCTGCATAAAGTTGATTAAATAAGGGGGAAAGCAACTTCTTAAACAATATATTAACCCTTGAATGGATGTAGATAGGTAGAAAGATATTCTCCGCCATGCTTTCTATGTGAAAAAGGAAACTCAAGAAAATAACATTGAAAACAAGAATAGAAATATTTTTTGTGTGAAAGTAAAGCGATCACATAAATGGTTTTTGACTTTGACTTACTGAATCATTTACATTAATTGGATGCAATTGCCTAATGATGGACCAATTACAATTGCTCAGATTGTGGTGGCGGGTCTCACACTGAAATAAAAATGTTAACTAAAACTCCAATTAGGGCTGCAAATGAGCTGAGCTATGCCGACCTTTGGGTTGCTCAAGCTTGACTTGGTCAAAGGCTTGATTATTTAAGTTCGAGCCGAGCTCAAGCATACGTTAAACTAGTCGAGTTTTGGTTTGTTTAAGCGTGTCTTGTTTATTATCGAGCTTGTTCATGAGTTATTTACGAACAACTTGATTAATTTGCAACATTAAATTACAATAAGGAAAAATTTAAAATTAATATAGAAAATTCTAGCCAAAAAAATAAAATCATGAATATGTTGAGTTTATTCAAGCCTAAATTATAATTTTTTGTATGAATTAAACGTAGCCGACAGTTTTGCATTCAATATATTAGGATGAATATATGTATTTAAAATGGTGAGTAAATTACTGACCTTACGTCATTACTGGCAATGTTATCAAACCCGGGCCGACCCGGCCGATTCAACCGATTGAACCGGGAATTGGTCCCCTCTCCAATTGGTTTAACCCACAAAAATCCATTCAATTCAAAAACCGTTCAACCCGTCAACCCGTTTATATATATATGTGAAAAAGGTGCTAAAATGACTAAAGTAGCCCCATTTTTTTTTAAATCTCTTAAAGCCAAGAAGACTAAAAAGGCAAATTAGTCTAAAAAAATCCCAAATAGCAAAAAGAAACCCAAGCACCTAATTTAATAATACAATATTCTTATCTTGCATTTTAAAAAATATATATAATAAAGATTGATCAATAGTAATTTTCAATTTTCAATTTT
>JAESVK010015265.1:0-17205 GCA_017140935.1 Hamamelis virginiana | reverse complement strand
TAATATAGCTTGAACACATAATACAGTTTATACTTTACTGGATGAACCCTAATAATGATCCTTGTTAACATTCAATTTATGTCAAATGGAAACATCAACATTATCGGGCTAGTGATTGGAAACATCCATCACAAATATTAACCAATAACATTTTGTTTCCTATAAAAAAAATATTAACCAATATCACCAAATATTATTTGTATGTGTGCACATGAGAGAGAGAGAGAGAGATCTCATTAAGTTAGGGTTTAGTTAGAAATTTTCCTTCATGATTCCTATTCCTCGTACTTTTTTGTATACTAAGTGTGAGGTTATCAATATGAAAAGTGATCTAGTTTATATTTCTACTAAATCCTTTATAAATGTAATTCATCTCAACTTATTATCCTAATAAACTAGAGTACTTTTAGTGACCACTTTGTTGAAAAGTATTGGGCACACAGTTAGAACATTGAGGAAGCATCTAGCATAATATTACCTTGGCGGCTTGTTGCCCATTTCTCCAGCCTTAAAAAACAGCCTAGACACCTAGGAATGAATTCAGCAGCATTGATGCCAGTCGATTTGTACCATAACTTAAATTCTTTTGTTCGTCTGCAGGTGTTATTTATGTGTTTGATTGAAAATGTTCGATTGTGGTTACAAGTCACAATACATGGGTGGCCAACGAGAGAAGTTTGTGAGGTACCAGATATACTGTGTTTTCTGTCATTATTAAATAAATAAGGAACTTTCTCTTTTCATTTTTTTCCCTTGTTGTAGGAATTGTTTCTTCTGCAACCTTAAAATCGTTACTATGTGCCTTCAAATTTTTGTTCTGCAAACAATTATTGCTTTTATGTCATTTGACTTATTATTTTCATTTTAACAGTTTGGCATTCATGATGAACAAGAAAGGAAACTGGGTTCTGATGTTTAACGTTTAAATTGCAATGAGTTTGTGGACATAGACACAAATGCCATATTTCAAAACAATATAGGGCCACTCCCCAAAATCTAGACATGAGGATGTGGAAATATCTATGTGTTTGTGAATTTTCTATTGTGGACATCTTACTTTGAGTTTGCCTGTATATGTGGAAGAACCATAGAGAATAAAACAGAGAAGGAAGTAATAACTTAAGGATAAGTTCTGTTAAAGGTTTAATTTGTAACACCCCTACATCCTATTATGAAAGTCATAATAGCATGTCATTTTACTCGACAATAGTAATCTCAATAATAAAATTCATCAGTGTAAATTAAATAAGTGCAATCCAGATTCCTTAGGAATTACCCAGACTGATGTATTGATCTCCTACCAGCCTTGTAGCTCTTCCCATTGTTCGCTATCATCATGAGATTTTCGCACAATTTTCTGAACTGTACCTGATTCCAAATATTTTCCCCTCATAACATAGTAATTGTAGGGATTTCCCTCATCTATCTCATAGAGAAACTCAAACCATACAAAGATTTATCACATCTAATTTTCAAGCATTCGCAGAACTGCAGTACATTGTTGTGAATAGAATTTCAAATTTAAAAAATTTGCAGAACTGCAGTACATTATTCAAATACGTCACAAGAACTTATATGGGAAAAATATATATATATATATAGAGAGAGAGAGATGATCCGTTAAGGTCTAGACTTTAAGCTTAATTTAAGGTCCACTTTTCATTGCAATAGGTATTTTAAAAAATCGACCGTTGGATTAGATAATCTTCTTATGTATATCATGTCTACCAAAAGTCACAGTATTCCAACGGTCGGTTTTCAAAATAGAGACTGTTAAACATATGTTATAGCATCCAATGGTAAATATTGTGAGTGTTTCACGAATAGTATTTTGAAAACCGATTGTTGGATCACTGTGATTTTTTTCAGACATAACATACATAATAAGATTATCTACTCCAAAGGTCTTCAAAATACTATCGGCTGTGTGAGAAATGGTGAGCGGACCTTAATGGAACAAGTTTGTATATATATATAGGAGACTGGTTGTACCCAAGAATGCATACCTGAACTTCTTACGTACCCTGATGTCTTAGGGATCAAGCCTGGCATAAATACTATGTATATTATCACACACACACACACACATATATATAGAAGCATATTCACATTTCATCTCATTAGCACCGCATTCAGAATACTTTGCCATCCGGTCTTTATTTTGGTTTTGTTTGGTTTGGTTTGTTTTTTTTGTTTTTGCACCTTTGTAAGGTAGGGCATCTTTGTAAGGTAGAACATCTTATTTATTTTTTTATAATAAATTTTTTTCATTTTCTATCAAAAAAGGAAGAAGAAAGGATACGGGTGCTATATCAAAATTTTTTGTATTCGACTCATCAACATAGTTATATCAAGAGGTCACAGCCTCATAGATACATCACAAACATGTCATTTCCAAGCCACTATCTCCAAAGGTCGTAACCTCACCATACAGGTGCTATTCACAGTTTAGCCACCCTGCCTTTAGCAATACAATCACCCTTACTCTCAACTGTAGCACATTAGTAATGCGCTACACTGCATGCATGAGTGCAAAATCTCATTCAACAGAATCATACCATGAGCACAAGTAAATTAAATGGGCACAACCTCATCAACAAATTTATCGTACACAAGTGATTGCACTTTCAACATGTATTCATTCCAAGAAGTCTCAACCCCACATGCAAGAATAATTTACAGTCACCTTGATTTATTTGGAAACATATGGATTAATTAAATTTGGTTTGATCTTTCTTGATATTTACAATTGTCAGGTAGGGTCCCCTTCCGCATCAATCTCTGATGTCACTTTTGTTCACATTGATTGGTTTATCTTAAAATGATATTCCGAAATACTTAACTCCCAACTTGGGGCTGGCTGAATTCAGAAATGAATATATGATATTAGTGATCTTTTCTCATCTACTTATGAAAATTGAAGTCTGAATGTTGTAACAGCGCAGGTGTTATTTTTTTCAGGCGCTATAATAGTATAAAAGGCATCTAATTGTGTTTATTTTGTTACCTTCCATATATTTTCTAGGTTGGACGACTTGGACTCTAGATTATCATCATCTTCTGATACAGGAGTGAACAAATGTGGATTCAGTATTGAGGGGTTAAGCCGCACCAGTCATTCAAGTAATATCCCATCTAAATCTTTTAAGAGAGGAATGAGAAAGGGATCTGAAGGACTCAAGTCAATTGGTCGATCGCTTAGATTTGGGGTTTCTCGGGCAGTGTTCCCAGAGGATCTTAAAGTGTCAGAGAAAAAGATATTTGACCCTCAAGACAAATTCCTCCAGTTATGGAATAAACTTTTCGTTGTATCATGTATCCTGGCAGTATCTGTGGACCCACTGTTTTTTTATCTTCCTGTTGTTGACGAGACATTTAATTGTCTTGGAATAGATCGAAAGTTAGCAATCACAGCGACCACGTTGCGGACAATTATTGATGCTTTCTATCTTATTCACATGGCTCTCCAATTTCGAACAGCTTATATCGCCCCATCATCTCGGGTTTTTGGACGAGGTGAACTTGTGATAGATCCTGCACAAATAGCGAAGCGATACTTGCGGCGGTATTTTATCATTGATTTTCTTGCTGTGCTGCCCCTACCACAGGTTTGGACGACTGTGTTAACTTGAAGTCTGTTTCTTTGTTTGCTCTAGACAGCTGAATGCTTTTGCCTCTTTTTAATGATTTTGTTTCATGCTGCTGCTTTTTTTTTCTTTTTTTCTGTTAGTTTCTTATATTTACTTTTTGTTTGCGGTAGACAGATTTCATGTTGTACTACTACATGTATGGGATACGCTTGGGCAGGCCTTTGGTTTCTTCATGATTTCGATGGCTGCTAGATCGCGAGTAGTATTACATTATTATCAAACTTTCACTTGTTCGCACAAGTGTTTATATTGTTATCGAATTTTTACTTGTCATAAAATGTTTATGATTTACAATATATCCCTTAGTTTCTCCCCTTTGTACTTTTGCAATAATATGCACCTTTGATACACACTCACACACACACACGCACTCATTGTCTTTGTATTAGACATCTTTAATGTTGTACTATTAGAACTTAGAGATGTAATAAAGCAAGCCTTTGTATTGATTATCCATAAAGACGGAGAAATTGGGGAGAACATTGCCCACAAAGTTAGAGTAAGGTGGATGAAGTGGAGAAGTGCTTTTGGAGTGCTATATGGCCATAAAATACCAATCAAGTTAAAAGGGAAAATTCTACACGACGGCTATAAGGCCTCATTTGGGATAGCTTTTGGGCAACCTAAAATCACTTTCACTTTCATGATGTCTTTGGGTAAAAAGTTAAAAAGTGATTAGGGACCTAAAAAGTGATTTTGGCCCAAGCTACCACCTACCCGCTTTTGCCCAAAAGTCGTCCAGGATTTAGTTCACAACTTAAAATCACCTTTGAAATACAGTTACTAAACACAAACTTATTCTCCTCTACTTCTAGTTAACTTCTAATTCTTTTTTACTACTACCCAAAATTCAAAGCGAAAGCTAACCCAAATGAGGCCTAAGAGTAGTTATACTTTATGGTACTAAATGTTGGGCAATTAAGAAAATTTTAGAAAATGAGTATAACTGAAATAAGGATGTTAAGATGGGAAAGTGGTTGGTAATACGAGGAAAGATAAAATAAGAGATGAATGCATTCGTAAGAAGGTAGGTGTAACTTCAATTAGGAATAAGATGAGGGAAAATCTTTTAAAATGGTTTGGTAATGTACAACGAAGAACTAGGAATGTACCAGTACGGAAAGGTGACTTGATTCAAGTTAGGTCTTAAAAGGACAAAAAAAGGCCCAAAATAATGTGGTTAGAGATAGTGAGAAAGGACATGTGTGCTAGGAATTAAATGAAGGTATAACCCTTGATAGAGTTAAATAGCATTAAAGGATTCATGTAGCCAACCCATATAGTTGGGACTAAGGCTTTGTTGAGTTGAGTTGAGTTGAGTTCAACTGTATCTTCTCCTGCTCTGCTTAAATCTTTTATGCTTTGATGGATATTTCCTATAGTGTAGCTAAGCGGACCAAAACTTTGACCCTCACCCTCATATGAACTAACGTGGCACACCACGTTAGCTGCATTGTTAGCATATTGTGTTGACGTGGCATTACCACATCAATTGGTACAAGGGATGGTCAAAGTTCTAGTCCCTTTAACATTTTCCTTGGGTTGTATTTTTTTTTTCTATGTGGCTTTGAGATAACATACACTTTTTGTTTGCGTGTCTTATTTATTTCTCCCATTTTAATTCGGAAATTGGCCTACTAATACTGACTAGCTGGGTGAGCTTAAAGTCCATTTGTTATAATGAAGCATTATTTTTCAATAGGATAAATTTTAATTTAGGATGATTGTATAATAATATATACAAGATACAAGGATAAAACGTGGCCATACCAAGGGTGAAGTAGAGGGGAATATTGAACTCGAAATCTTGAAATTACATGTTTTTAGGCTGAAAATTAATTAAAGGAAAATAAGTTTTACCATACAATTCTAGAAAAAAAAAATAAAAAAAAAATTCCTTGCTTAGTTTGGAACATGCCATGTCATTAACTAATCTAGTAATCCAATATTACAATATCTTCCCCAAGCATACCAACTCATGAATCTTCATAATTGGCATCTAGCTTCTGGTTTCCTTTTACCTTTATCTTAACGTTGATGCATCTTTTTAAAGTATAGATTTAATTCATATTACATTTTTTACGAGAAGCAATGATAGAACTTACAATAAAAGCAAGAATTAGAAAAGATGGTACTTAGCTAGTATAGCAAACATAAATACAGCTTGCATTGAGAATAAGTATGGTGTGGTGTCGTTCTTAAATGTTGGAGTTACTAGATAATGGTTATAATAATCTAGATAAAATTCTAGAATTTAAAATTTTAATTATAATAGCCTTTTGAATGTGTTAAAGATATCTACATATTTTTGTATAAATATTATATTAGGAAAGATATTGTTGCTAGGAGCCTAAAATCCCCATAGCAGTTGGATTTTGGACATGAAAGAATAATTGTGATTGTATTGTCTATAAAAAGGGACGGCCTTTCATTTTGTGAAGTGCCTCAAAATTGAGTCTCATACAGTCATACGGCTCAGAAGATTGTAACTATTTCAAGAGTTGTATAGAATTATCTTCCCATCATTCTCTTGTGCACTTCCTCTTGTAGTTAACTTGGGGATAGACCCGGGAGAGAGTGGGAAAGGGTCTGGAAGCCTTCAGTCAGGACTTAGCATGACTGCTGCATGGTTTTAACTTCGTGGAAGCTTTAGGCTGTGAACTTCACACCCTATCTGACCTGGAATATATATACGATATAGCCAATGCGAATTTTTTGGATTCCTATTGCAGAATGGGTTAGGTTCCTAATGACTGTCCATATTCTTAATGGAGAAACTTTGAGAAACCTAGGACAGCATGACTTCAAAGAATTGGAGCTATAAGAGGAGTGTGATACCTTAGCTTATAATGTCAGAATAAGGATCAAGTAATCTCTTACCAAAATTCAAGTGTGACAGCTTTCAAAAGAACCAAATTCCTTCCTGTAATGTGCAAACAAAAGGAGGTTTTATTTACTTTTGCCATTAAAGTCAAACATAACATAGAGGGTTTGACATCTTATTTTCTCATTTGTCTTCATAAGTGTCTCCCTTTATTACTACCCTAGTCTGCCACCAGGACTTCTTTCATTTCCTTTAATGAAGGGCCTCACCCGATTAACATGATTTAGATGGCATTAAAATATTCTAGCAGTAGGAATTTCACCACCCAACCGAAGTTACGATTATCAATTGTGATATTCATGCACTTCATTTTCCTGAATGATATAATTGTAAAGAGCAAAAGATTCACCAGATATGAAATGTGGAATACTGTCTAAGAACCTCTCATTGAGATCTTTTTAACTATATTCTAATTTCCAAGAAACTAAAAAACTAATCTTTTGGACATCTTTTTATGGAATATAATACGTTAAAAACAACTGCTACATTATGGTCCATTTTCAGCTAAAATATTCCAAATTCCAAATTCCAAGAAACTAATCTTTAAATTTTTTGGACAAAGTAAATAAACAAGTCTATGCTGACAGAGCATTTACCTTTCCGGGCTTGTATCTCATGTCCTAAAGTAATAATTGCCTTTCCAAGCCCCTAATGTGTAGCCAGAATGTCCTCCTTTCCCTTTATTATATTTGGCACACATATTTTCTACAAAATTAGCTTCTTTTCTCGAAATCTATTCTTTCCTGAGCTAATTATAGGGTACTATGTTAAAGGAAATTGTTTGTCATTTATTTAGGAATGTTATGGCCTGACTTCTTGTTTCTTTTATGTGAAAATTTTTCCGTGGAACAAGTGGAATTTCGGTTTCCCTTTCAACTCCAAGAATAAGGAGGCTCTCTCTTTCTTGACCTTTAAAGTGTACAAGGCTATGTTTCTAATCCAATTTTTCTAGCTGCACTGGCTGGCCAGTGGCAGATGTTATCTTACTAGGGTTTCCAGCTGAGATTTGGCTGCAATTGGGTTTTGGAGATGTCGACTGGCCTTCACTCTTGCATGATAGTTCTCTTAACAGATCATGAATGTAATATTGATAAAATATTCATTTGCATAATTACTTTAAGAATGCAGTCATTAGTGTTGAAAGAGTCCTGTAACTTTAATATGTTGGCATTGAAATTTGCAGGAGTTCGAGGAACATCTGAATTAGCTTTTTTATTATTTTTTGACATCTGCAGATTGTGGTCTGGAGATTCCTTCTTAGATCAAAAGGTTCAGATGTGCTGGCTACAAAACAGGCCTTGTTTATCATTGTCTTGCTTCAATATATCCCAAGATTTTTCCGAATCTTACCTTTAACTTCAGAACTGAAAAGGACTTCGGGTGTCTTTGCTGAAACTGCTTGGGCTGGTGCCGCATACTATTTGCTATTGTACATGCTTGCTAGTCATGTAAGTGCCTGTTTGATTTGGTAGCCTTGTTTCATTGTTATAATCTGCTTTTGGTTGTCTGTTTCTTATCCAAGCAGTTTGGAAATAAGCGTGTAAAGAGTTATTTTCTTTGTTTTGAGTTTTTATGTTCATTTTGTTTTGGACTCCTTGTTCTCCTTTTTACTTTCTCTTTTTATTATAAAATTTCATTTTGTTGCTGATCAATAAAATAAAATAAAATCTACTGTTGGTTGTCATTGGCACTCAGTGTGTAGGACTCTATCCTTTTTAATTCTTTTCTTTGTTGATTTTATGGATGCTATCTAGCCTGGTCTTTGTTGGTTATCATTTTGTGTTTCTTGCGCATGAACCATGCCTGTAACCCTGTTTTAGCCAAATTATTGTTAAATGAATTTATTAATTGGAAAGTAATCAAATATTTAATATTAGTTTTATTAAAATGTACGCCTTACTTCCCTCAGGCCTTTACTTCTTTTTGCATCTTGCGCCTTGGCCCTAGGAGTCCTTATCGCCTAAGTGCACCTTGCACCTTTCATAACTATGCTGTTGAACATTTAAATTAGCTTCCTCTTCTTGAGTAAAAGTAATGTTATATAGTAATATTATCTTTATTTTTAACTGGCATTGTGGAAACTTTATAAACCTGTATTATTGTTGTTGTTGTTGTAATCTGCAGAATGGGTGTTGCTAATGCATTTGCTCCATTTTGATGAATTGATTTCTTGCTGTTCATAACTACCAGACTGCTTGACTGCACTTTAGCTTGTGCCTTTGCACTTTGATTGTTTAAATATTTCAAAAATCAATATTACCCCTTTTAGATGGGTTGCATTTTGTCTCAATTGAGGTTCAGTTAAGGAATGGTTAAGAGACTGTTTCCTCCTGAAGGGTGTTATTTGCTTTGAGGTCTTTGGAAGGTGATAAATAGTAGGATTTTTTATGATTTAGAGAATCCTGTTGAGGTTTTGATAAATAGAGTAGCTAGTTCCCTTTTTTTTGTGTGGAAAGGGCCCGATCGCCTTTCATCGCTTTTAGAGTCTTTAGCTTTTATATATATATATATTTTGTATACCTTGCATGTCTGTGGGTGCTTTACCCTCCTCTCTTTCCTTTCTGGTTTGCTCTCTAAAGCTTTGGTTTGGTATCTTTTGTGGGGGTTTCATAAAAAGTCCATGTTCATATAATCTCCGTTACTAGTGAAGTTTGATGGTCTTCACCTGTAGCCCTAGGCCTATTGCAGGTGAACTACATAAAATTAGTGAGTTTTGTGTCGTATTAATTTTTATTTTATTTATTTTTACCTAACAATTAAGTTGGATTAATGCTTCTGTGCTGCAAATGAATTTGTAGTTTAGGTGGAAAGAAAACGGGTATCATGACATGGATTTTGGCTAACAACTGAAGCTGAAACTTGAGCTCTTTTAGTGTCATAAGTGGAATCTGATCCAGCCTTGTTGGGTTAATAACTGATTATTTGTAGAAATATTGCAATGTGGAAACTTGTGTTTGTGAGTAGCGGTTGTATGGAACTCTTCCTGTAAGTTTTTATTGTTTTTGTTGTATTTCATTCAGATCTTAAAAGTAACTTGTGAATAAGCAATTTTTCCTCATAAATATGATACTTGAGATGTATAATTGTTTTCCACACTAATTTGTTATTTATCTCTCTTATAATTTTGCTCATGTATCTCCAGATATTTCAGCATTGCCCCTTTATCTCCACAAAATTCACAATTTTTTATTGTTTCTATTGACATAAAAATCAATGTTTATGTGGACTACTTCACAATTTAATGCCTTGACATCGGAGTCTTCTTTGACTTCTCAACTTGACAGTTTATATGGGTGTGGGAATTTGTTACACTACTAATCAATTCATAACTATGGTATTTCCCTTTTGATTTGGTGCACAAAATTACTTAGTCTAGCTTTCACCATCACTGGTTAGTCTAAAATATTTAAGAAGCTTCAACAATCAGAGTTTCAGTTGGTGCTAATTCAAGTTATTTTGGTATGTTGATTCCTTTATCTAAGTAGTTTTTCAGTTTTTATGTTTTGTTAAGATGCTATACCAATGCCATATAAATAGACAAGATAATCAGGGCTGAACCTTTTAAAGGGACCCACCTGGTATACCAATTACTGTACAAGTTAATCTGGCCGGTTGGCCGAGGAGCTTTTTCTGTCACTGCCAAAGTGGAATTTGGATCTGTGTGATTGTGGTAATGTTTGCTGAGCAAATATGAGTGCTTCATCTGACAAAAGGTCGAAATCAGCTCTAATTTTATTTTTAGTCTGGGAATGTCATTGTTTTCTGATGTTTGGCTTTAATCTATAGACTTATTTTCTTCTTAGAAATTATTCATGTAGAAAACATTTCTTTGATCTTTCTTAATTCCTTCTCCTTTTCATTTCCACCATAGTTTAACTGCAATATTGATTCTGTTGAGCGAAGAATGACACATTATTTTCTGTTTGATGAATATTTGCAGATAGTTGGGGCATTCTGGTACTTACTAGCTATAGAACGTAATGATACATGCTGGCGGCGGGCTTGTACTACTGATAATGGAAAATGTGATACAAATTTCTTATATTGTGGCAACCAGCACATGGAAGGTTATGATATCTGGAGCAGCAACAGCAAGAATGTTCTTAATTCAAATTGCTCTGTAGATGGTGACAATCCACCATTTGATTATGGAATCTACACAAATGCTTTGTCATCTGGCATTGTTTCATCCAAAAATTTCCTTTCTAAATACTGTTACTGCTTGTGGTGGGGGTTGCAGAATTTAAGGTAAATTCCTTCATTTCACATCTAATCTCCCAATTTAAACTTCATCTCCTTCTCATTTACAATCTTGAGGTATGTTTTTTTGTTGAATTCCTTTTTCTTTTTCTTTTTTTGAGAGAAAAAAAATGAAATTGATTTATGAATTTTCTTGGACCTATTATATTCTATGTATGAATGCTTCAGGAATCTATAGTTATAGACTTATAGATATTGTTATGCCTACAATCTTATATGGTTCAATCACATGATATAATTGATATCTAATTTTTGTTTACGTACTTTGGAATCGTATTGGGTATCTAAAACCCATAAATTGGGTATTTTCATGGTATAATAGCGCGCAAGCGCATGTTTTAATGTTTTTTATCATATTTT
Organism: Hamamelis virginiana; assembly: GCA_017140935.1. Classification (NCBI taxonomy): domain Eukaryota; kingdom Viridiplantae; phylum Streptophyta; class Magnoliopsida; order Saxifragales; family Hamamelidaceae; genus Hamamelis; species Hamamelis virginiana. The sequence continues at coordinate 6,051 of JAESVK010015265.1, read as the reverse complement.
TATCATATTATGTGGTTCATCTTTGTTGGTTGATCATTATTGTGTGGGATTTTGATTGAACCTAGTTATGTGATATTCATTGGTTGATCCATATTAATCATCAAGGTCATACACTCAAACATGTTGGATCAAGGGGCATATGCTTCCTCGCTCCCAATCCACTTCATGCTTCCAAGTGTTATTTGTACTTCCCCCACAGCATTGTGCTGTCATCCACCCAAAATTTGGTTGCAGTATTAAACCTCAAGATACGAGGCATAATCCAAATGGAGGGACCGAACCATCTTGCATGATCCCATGATCCTTGCCCAATATTGATTCTACGAATCAACTCAAGATCATTAAAATCTTTGTATTCCTGTTTTTCTTTTTAGGCTTTTTTTATGAGCAAAGTGAAGGAAAGGCCGAAGAAGTCCAGGAATTTGAATTGTCTGTGAGGAGGTGTACAACTACTAAAGCACATAGTTGTATACTACATCCTGACTATCATGAAGTATGTGCATTTTTATCGGGCAGTGTACGAGCCAGGGTTTAGGTTTCACTGTCTGTTTGTATCTTTTTTGCTCTACACATATTACCTATATGACATGGTTCTAGATAGAGCTGAATGGCAAAACAAGATTCATTTAACCAACCCAAGTACTTGGGATTAAGGCTTTGTTGAGTTAAGTTGTAGATTAAATATATGGTTTTTCTTTTGCATTACTGAATTCCTATAGATCGAAAGTTATCCATTCCGACATCCCTATTTGCATATATGGTTCTTCTTTACTTTTCTTTTTCTTTTATGAACAAAAAATTTGTCTGCGGATTATAGTTTCTGCTTAACATGCTCACATCATCATCTAAACTAGTTTCAAGGACAGGACTTCATACATGTTTTTTGAATGCTTATTCCTCTATTAAAATGTTTGTTATAAACTGTATATCTAAAATTTCTATTTGGTATCTGATAGAAATTGATTGGTTAGTGAAGGATGTATGGTTTGTTGCTCTCATCAACTGATCAAATAGGAAGTCTAGCCATTATTATAATATAGTTAAGTATCAACACTTAACAACATATTATCTTGATTGCTACAGTACACTTGGCCAGGGGCTTGCAACCAGCACCTATCCTGGAGAGGTTATATTTTCAATTGCACTAGCCATATTAGGGCTCATCCTCTTTGCACTTCTGATTGGCAATATGCAGGTAAACTCGAACTTTTTTTTAAAATTATTTTCTAACGATGACTGCACAGGTGTTAGAGCTTTATCTTAAAGTTCATTGTTTGGCTGGAGACTGTTGCTACTTTGGGAATTGGGATAGTGGCAACCTTTGTTGCCAAGAGAACAATAACCTTGAATTTAATCAAGGACATCCTTGCTTATTAAATGCTTATGGGGAATGGGTAATTCAAACTTGCATCCCTTAACAGAACTTACGGCCCATATAGATGTGAATGGTGAAAAGGGATTCGTGAAGTTTACCCTAAATAGTTTATATATAACACTTTGTTGAGTTAGGTATACACCACAGACTAAGGGGTGGCATGTGCGTAGCTTGTGAAATTTGATATGTAAAAAATTGGGTAAGGCCAATTGCAGGCGGTCATGGGGTAGACCGAATCCCCATTTCGCTCAATATAATTTTGTGGAAATCCTGATATAAAAAACCACTGGATGAGTCCAGCCAACTTGTGCATTTTAATAAAGACGAAAAAAAAAAACCAACAACTTGTGCATTTTAATAAAAGAAAGTGCGTACAGGACTTGAACAGTCTGGCTTGATTAACTCTCGAATCCAAAGTTGTTTGTCTTTCACCTCACAAATCCTCAAACCACGCAAGATCTGATATTCTCTACGGCAGTAAATTCTCAGTTATACATACCTCGAAATTCACAAAGTCCGGTCTCTATCACAGCAGCCTTCATGTATCGCAGTATGAAAATCCAGCCGCATCCAATAATCTGAATCACATGGGTCTCACACAAGTTTGGACCTTAGTATGAGTGAAAGGGCTTGTGATTTCTGTAGATGGGTTTCCTCATCATTTGGAAACACATTCAAAAACTAATTAAAGTTGGAACATTCAAAGCCCTAGTTTTAGATCGTCGTAGATGGGTTTCTTCATCATTTAGAAACTCATTCAAAAACTAATTAAAGTTGAACATTCAAAGCCGTAGTTTTAGATCTTCTAGAAAAATAATTCTTCTCTAATAAAATCACTCAATAATGCATAGAGAAGCTCCACATTTCATAGGGTAAATTTGTATTTGTGGTGCTCAAGAATTCGATTCAAAGTTGGAAAGAATTTGTACCAAAAAAATAGTGTCTGAAACAGAACAGGAAACTGCTTTTTGCTTGAGGTGGATCAGTTTGTCATGGAATGAATCAATTTGTTGAGTCATTCAATCGATCTAACCATTCATGGATTGATCCATAACTACACAATAATCAAAATGCAATTTCTGAAACACTATAGGTCAGTCTAAGTATCTAACTACACCTTGGATCGTTCTAACAAAGCATGGATCAATCCAAGACTATACAGAAGCAAACAGCACTTTCTAAAATACCATAGATCGATCAAACAAGCCAATGGATTGATCCAACATACTGCAGAAAGCCCAATAGGCTCTGTTTTGATCCAAATATACTTTTCACGAAATACAAGTTAAAATAAGGCTAATTAGAGACAGCCAAACTAATCTACACCACTTAAAACTTAGGTGGAAAGGTCTCTAACTCACTTGCCATCCCAACATGTGACTTTGAAGCTTCCATTTCACGAACAGTTTGGAACTTCCCTTCACTTGATCAAAGATGTTCTGAGATTCCAACACACAAAATAACTAACAAATGGTTTTTTCTTTCATTTAAAAAAAAATTATGGTATGGAATAAAAAGGTGTTATTGTTCTCATGGAGTTTGATTATTTGAGAGTTTAGTGATGTATCGTATATGAATCTTTTATGCCTTCACTTGCTTTACTCTCTTAGCTTCCTCAACCATGTCCAGTAGTCTGCTGCTTTTGTTTTGTTCTGCTTTTAGTAAAAATCCTTGCCAATTGTTGTTAATTGCATGTTTCTTGGTAATATATTACTATAAAGGAAAAAAAAAGTGTTAATGTATGAGCGACATATTTTCTCCATGTACTGAGTTCATCAATATTGTGCTTTTGTGACAGACCTATCTTCAGTCTCTTACTATTCGCCTTGAAGAGATGAGGGTCAAAAGACGAGACTCAGAGCAGTGGATGCATCATCGCTTGCTCCCACAAGATCTTAGAGAACGAGTTAGACGCTATGATCAATACAAGTGGTTAGAAACACGTGGAGTAGATGAAGAGAATTTGGTTCAGAGTCTACCAAAGGATCTCAGGAGGGATATCAAGCGGCACCTTTGTCTGGCTTTGGTGAGAAGGGTAAGTTCGTTTTACTATCTTTTTGTCACCTTATTTGCTTCTGATTCATGCAATCATGTGTTTGTGTCTCTTTGTAGTGGCAGTGATCTACTATTTGTTGGTGAGTCCTACAGTCCTACTATGAAGCATTTGTAACTATTTACTTTCAATGAGGAAATCTTGTAATCCTACTTTTTCACAAAGCATATGCACCCAAATCTTGAAGCATAAATTTATGATGTGCAGATTATTCACAAAATATCTGAAGTCTTATTGATTATTCCTTAATAATTTATAAATTTCATAAATGAATCGAGAAAGAAAAATGTTTCTCCTTTCCCCCACACCTACCCACCCACTTGCAATGCTGTTCCCACTCTTAATCTTAAAATTTTCTGGATTAATGCATGACTCCAAGTAATTGGAACGGGGTTAGTTGAGTTGACTTGTTTGCCTGAGTATTTCCCTATTAATCTCCGAATAACATATTATTTCAAATTGGTTGTTATGCCAAGGAGATGCACTGTCCCAAAGTTTTATCTGGGCAGAGCACAAACATGTGTTCTATTAGAAGTTTTGTGCTGTTTTTGTGATCTCTCTATTGATCATTAAAGAGAAAGCGTGGGGGCGAGGGGAGAGAGAGAGAGAGAGAGAGATATTCATTTGTCATTTCTTTTCTTGAGCATGAAATTTCCTATCTTTAAAATAGTGATTTCCCTTTCTTTCCATATGACCTGAACTTCTTTGCCTTTCCTGTCCCACTGGGGTCTCCTTAGTTGATAGTGTGGCATTTCTTCTTTTTAATGTCATTAAATTGCTTTGCGTTTGTTTGCAGGTACCTCTGTTTGAGAACATGGATGAGAGGTTGCTCGATGCTATTTGTGAGCGACTAAAACCGAGTTTGTACACAGAGAGTACTTACATAGTTCGAGAAGGGGATCCTGTTGACGAGATGCTCTTTATCATCCGTGGCCGCCTTGAGAGTGTAACCACTGATGGTGGGAGGAGTGGATTTTTCAACCGCAGTTTGCTGAAAGAAGGGGATTTCTGTGGGGAGGAGCTTCTAACCTGGGCACTGGATCCCAAGTCTGGTTCTAATCTCCCATCGTCTACTCGAACAGTTAAGGCCATAACAGAGGTGGAGGCTTTTGCCCTAATTGCGGAAGAGTTGAAATTTGTGGCCAGTCAGTTTCGGCGGCTTCATAGTAGACAGGTTCAACACACCTTCCGTTTTTACTCGCAGCAGTGGAGGACTTGGGCTGCTTGTTTCATCCAAGCGGCTTGGCGTAGGTATTCCAAGAGAAAGATTATGGAGCTCCGTCGTAAGGAAGAAGAAGAAGAGGAAAGAGAAGAAGAAGAAGAAGAAGAAGAAGCTGCAGAAGGATCGGGTGGGAGCCAAAACAATGTTGGTGGAAGTTCATATAGCATTCGTGCCACCTTCTTAGCTTCCAAATTTGCAGCAAATGCTCTCCGTGGTGTTCATCGGAATCGAAATTCTAAGGGTGCTAGGGAACTAGTGAAACTACAAAAACCTCCTGAGCCTGATTTCACTGCTGATGATGCAGAGTGATTTGTTGTGATGTCTGATGACTCATTTGAAATGCTGATGAATTTTCCTGATTTACTTGCTCGAAAGGGCTCAAAACAATGTAAAATACAGTGGCAATCCAGCTTGAAATTGCAGTTGTTTCAAGGCTTGTGGAAGCAAATTATTGATGCTTGAGCTGCTGCTTTGTTTTCTGTCATAACTTGTTTGGCTCTAAGAGCAAGGCTGTTTGAAAAATTTTAGATTAACTTTAGGGATGCCATGGAATAAATGTTAAAATAAGTTGCTGTTTTATAGTTGAACTTTCAACATATTAGTTTGCTGCATGTACTCGTCATAAGTTTTGCAGCTTTCATATTTATCAAAAGGACAATGATAAAAATCCCAATGTTTCTTTCTCGTCTCTCTTTCTGCTCTCTCATAAGAGGTGGGACTCATGTGTGGAAGGGTGTGAGAAAGGGCATGAAGAAGGCAATGGGATGTTAGATATGATTCCATTCATCCAATGATCAGCTACATATCAAAGGGTATCTAAAGTAATACCACATAGAAACTTTGGGAGTTCGATCCAACTGAATAAATTAGGGTTTAATGATGTTTAAGTAGTTGTAATGTGTGACGACATCATCCCTATGAATTTTCCCAGTCCAACCCAAAAACTTTCCAACTGGTTCATTTTTCATTGTCATTCCCAATTGCCAAAGGTAAATAGAGACAATGAAATTCACAAGTCTAATTATAGGAACTTTGTCGTTATTAACGTATCCTTTTTCTTTAGAGTAGAAATGTAGAATACCACATTAATTTAGGATCCGTTTGTATTAAGTTTTTCTAAAATCACTTTTGGAGAACTATTTCTTCACATCTCTTGAGTTTTGTTCAAACCATGTCTTCACATATCAAAATTTTCATACTAGAAGTATTTTTTTTATTTTTTTATTTATTTTTATTTATTTTTTTTTTTGTGATGACCGGGTGTCCGGGCCAGCTTACGCGCATCTCGACTAATCCCGGGACCCTGAAGTTAACGACCGAGTAAACCCTCTAGTGGCCCCAAGAGTTTAGCACTAGTCGAACTCAGGACCTCCGCTTCATGAGGCGTGGTCCCTTGCCAAC